>MQRK01185055.1:22103-38272 GCA_001938485.1 Girardia tigrina | reverse complement strand
TACACCTACTATTTGATTCCACCTACTATTTTAATAGTAGGTGGAAAATTTTTTGAAAACTTCATTACACCTACTATTTCATGTCCACCTACTATTTGATGTTATCCGTTAATATAAATTTAAGTATTTTAAAGTAATTATTTGTAGTTAATTTTAAAATGATGTTTAAAATCGTATTTAAACTAAATCAGATAAAATAGGGAAATGTAATTCCGTAAAATTATTGTAATTTAAAAAATAATAATAAATTCAATTCGCAAAAAAAACAATTTTAATAAATATTATATTTATAATTCAGTACATATAATCATATTTTTTATTTTTTACATATATATTTTTTACATATAATCAATCTGGTCAAAAAGAAAACAAAAGAAAAATTCCTCAACAAAAATTGTTCGAATAATTGTTAATTGTTTTTAGAGATAAAGTTTGGTGTTTTTATGAATTCAATTATTGATCCCGAACCTAACAATAATGAAGTAGAATTAAAAGATTCGATGGAAAGAAGCCGGTTAGAGGATGTATCACTGTTTCTGGGGAAGTATTTGCATGTCACAATAAATGACACTTCAGACAAAACATCTTCACAATTTATTTCATATGATTATGCGTTCCGTTTTAATTTCGATAAAGAATGATAACTTCACAGAAATAATATATGTGTATGAGTGATTATATTTCAATTGATATCGTTATTTGAATATGAATAATTTATGCAAATGAAAACATAATTATCAATATTTTACAACGCAAATTGAATAGATAAAAAAATGTGCTAAATTAAATCTTCGAATGCAATGAGATCAAAATATATTTGGACAAAATATAATTAATTATTTGACGGTTTATAAGACGCACTTTTTGTCAAAACTTCAATGTAACATGTGGAGCGTCTTATACAATCAAGGTACCACTTTACTAGAGAAAATGTAATCCTGACCTTAATATGGTATTTTTCAATGTTTCGGGCTGAAAGTACTAATAAGGATGAATAATACGTATTATTGGGTTCGTGATTAAAGTTCAAAGTCATAATTTGCAAACTTTATTTCAAATACAACTATCACTATTCAAACAAATTTATGAGGAACAATATTTCAGTTACATAATCCAGATTTTAAAATTCTAAATATAAATAATAATATCGATGTATAAATATATATGTTATTTTATTCAATTTTGCATAAATCATATTTTGTTTTCGTTTTATTATTTTTTTACAATTTTTATTAATTGAAATATAAATTTAGATCTTTAAAAATATTTTAATGGACATATCCTGTAAAAATATTACCTATAAAATATTTTTTTTGAAGCCTTATTTATTTTAATTAGTAAAAATATTATCTATAAACTTAAATTTTTTATTTAAAAAATTATTTCATTTTAATTAGTCGAACATTATTTTTAATTTATCTAAAATATAAATATGATTTTTAATTTAAAAATATCAAAAATTTAAAGTTCACCAAAAGGAACCCCAACACGTATAATACGCTATTGATTTCAAATATAGTGTTATGTGTTTTCAAAAACAAAATAAATAAATCTCAGAAAATTTCCTTTTATAATTTACTTTTGAAAAAGACTATAGTTTCCGTAAACTGTACCGAAACAAGAAGAAAGTTCGAGCACGAAAAATTACCTATCCTCGTTGTGACACAAATGATAGGAAGCATATTAAAACTTGAAGACAATTCATTGTACGACATTTATTTACATGCACAGTTTTATTTCGTATTTTGAACAATTTTTAGTTATTAAAACAAATTTTGTGATTTGTTTTATTCTCAATTATTTTCAATAATTATTGTTGATTACTTAAATTGCAGATAAAAATGCAAAATCACAGTAAATATTTGTCTCAAGTTGAATGCTGACTGTTGTTGCATTTTGTTTATTTCGATTGTTTGAGAAACATTGAATTTAAAATATGTCAAAAACCCGATTATTCGAAACGATCAGTCGATGAGCAAAAAAAATGTTTTCCAAAATATGATGAAATGCGAGCGAGTACTACAAAGACATTTCTACAAAAAACGTTTATAGATAATAGAAAATGTGAGATACCATCTTTTTCAATATGTAACCCTTTATATGCAATAGACGTATATTTAGGTACTCAGAAATCTTGTTTTAAATTTATCAAAAAATTATTTGTTCTTTTCTCATTCAAAGAAGGGACTAATGTATGCGGCTTGTTCCAATAAGTAAGTATATATGTATGTGGTTGCCCAATAAGTCGTGAGACTAATATAGAAAGAATATAGATATCAATACAACACTTTATATTTAGAATAGGCATGGTAAATAGGCATCATTTTTCAAAATAATTTCCTTGTGCACTGACACAATTTTCCCAGTGAATAACAAGGTTTTTGAAGACTTTTTTGAAGAATTCTGGAGGCTTTTCTCCAAGAAAACTCTACGGCGGNATCAATTCATATTTGTTGGCAAACACCTGATCCCACAGATGCTTCTTAAGATGGTTAAACAGGAAAACATCGGAGGGAGCCAAATCGGGGCTGTATCGTAGATGGGAGAGCAAATTGAGCCCGCAACGCTCAATTGTGGCCATGGAAACGCTGTTGGTGTGGATGTGAGCATTATCATGTGAAAAATAGAGATCACATACTCTGCTCTAGCGTCGTGCCTCCTTTGCTTGCAGCACGATGTTGGAGTAGTAAGAACTATTGATTTTCACACCGCATTCAGCAAAGTCAGCAGGATAATGTCATTGGCATCATAAAACACCCTCAGCATGAGAGCCTTTTATTGGCAAGTTGAGGACTATATTTTCAGTGAGCTGCTTTCTTCTGGTAGTTTCCATTCTCGTGACTCGCTTTTAGATTCTGGGACATAAATTGACAACAGTATCTCGTTCACAGTGATGATATTATCAATGCAACGGTATCCAACATTTATCCTAATCTGCAGATTCTCCAAGCAGTATTCCAAATGTCGTTGTCACATTTTCCACTGTAAAGAAGCGTGGCACAAAACGAGAAAATATTTTTTGAATACAACTTTCAGTGAGGAGAGTATGCAGATTACCTTTGCTTACATTTAGACGGGTTGTGAACTTTCTCGTCGTTGTTCTTCTCTCGTTTTGCACGATCGTCAGCAGCTTTAGAATTATTTTTTCATAAATTTCAGAGGGTCTTTCAGATATTTCTTCGTCCACTGCGGAGGTTCTACCACTCTGAAAGTAATTGAACCAACGATAAATTGTTCCTGTGAATGAACATTCTTGTTGGTAAACAGCTTTCAGTTCAGAAAGAACCTCTTCTCTATTTTTCCTTTCAAAAAAGGAACTGAATAATGCTACGGTATTGAATAGATTCCTGATGCATTTTTCGAATAATCGCAAATATTGACTTAAACAATAATGGATTATTAAAGCAAAATACATTTTCTTAACTTACATATATTGAAGTTTAAATATGTATGTATCATTTTTTTACTATTATCATTTCTATATTAGTCGCACGACTTATTGGGAGCACCACGTATATTACATCTCTTTATGGTTAGCAGACGCTTTCAAGACTTCATAAACTATATATTTTTGGAAGGGTTTCGTTAACCCTGATATGGACCATGTCAATGTTTTTGAACATCGCCGTTCTTTGTAGAAACAATCAATAAGTATGGCCCTAAAGAGAACCGTTTTACGTTCTATTAATATTAATTCTTCCTCGACCGTCTCTCCACCCTCCTCCGAGTGCTCGTCGTTATTCGAGTTCTATTGGCGAACCGACTGACTGATCGGACACTCCTGGTGCTGTCAGCCATCCCATTTGATCTCGCCCATCGATATTGTCGCATATATATCTCCGGTAGTATCTATTAAAGGTAATTTCGTAAAATTTATAAAACATTGATCTCAAGCGCCTGAAACTCGCATTCGGTTTTTTCTAAGACCCCTAAACTCCATTCTTCTCCAAGGGGCTATTTGAAGACGTCATAAATCACTGCATTCAATAATATTAACATACGATGATTTCACATCTCATGGTATATAAGACGAAGATTACTCAAAGTAGGAAGATTCAAACTTTTGTTTAATATATTTTTAGTATTTTCTAACTATCTTTATCTTAAAACATCTAAAGTTATAACAATTTGTTTTGACTTTTTGTTAAAAGTATTCAAGTCTAGAGAGTACAACATACAATAGATAATTTTGAGTTGCCAGATATATTTGTCAAAATGTTTAAGAGCGGAAAAGATTAAAAGAATATTTGATAAAACATTTACTTCTATTACTTGTATATTGATAATATAGTAGAGCAAGATTGAATACAGTTTTACCATTAGACTAAGAACTAAAAGAGAAGAACCCACATGGATACGGTAACTTTTCATAATACTATAGTAGCTTTAAAGAATTTCATGGATCAATGAGTAATATGCAATTGTAAAAGTATTTGATTAATAAATAGTTTCATTTATCTCATTTTGTGATTGAAAGTGTCATATATAGAAACCACATTGTAAAGTTTGTCGAATAAATCGATTGAAAAATTTGAGGTTTTAACATGTATAATATACAAATATAAACGAAACGACTAAGTTAATCAAATACAAATTCTTTTATTTTCTTTGAATAATTCAGGATTTGATGACCTTAGTTAATCACAAAATCTGACTAAATTAGTTCTCACTGAACATAAAGAAATAGAGCAACAAAGTAGGTTATAAACTTTTAATGTTACAACTTCAAAATTCTCTTTTCTTTACAATGAATTTTCTCGATAATAAACTAGCAATGATAACCAAAAGAAAAACGGTACTTATTGGAGGTATCGTCTGTTACACAATTTAATCAATTAAATGATTGAGAGTCGACAAATTTTAATCAAATAAATCTGCAAATGTCAGATCGACTAATCAGTCATTTATCGTCTGTCAAAATTAATATTAATATTAGGTTGGTCGAAAAATAACGGCGGTTTTTGAGCTTTATACTTTGTTTATCTACTTTGATATGTGTATAAGTTTAAATGCATTAGTGCTAGCTATTATTTGAAATCTTATGCCTAGCTGTATATTCCTATAGCCATTATTAACATATTGCTGTTATTTTTTAGAATATTTACGGGGCTAAATTAATAATGCTTAATAAGGCTTAATTAATAATTAATAATAGTAATTTAATTTAATTTATAAAGCCAGAAAAAGCAATTAGAAAGTGCCATTTTGTAAATATGATCTAAAATGATTTCAGGCAACGCGATCGGAATCGATTTTGGAATGACATATTCTTCGTTGAAGTCTTCCAACACGGCATCCGAACGGCACAGAGCGACTGATCAGAGACGCTGTCACTAACCAAGTGGCGATGAATTCCAGCAACACGTTGTTCGACGCGAAGCGATTAATCGAGCCGTCGGTGCAGAGCGATATGAAGCACTGGTCGTTTGACGTGATCAGCGAGGCAAGACGACCGAAGATCCACGTTGAGTTCAAAGACGAAACGGGGTCTCAACGAGAACGTAAAGTGGGCCTCCTCATGGTCACAATTCTGGATTGATGGATCGGTGATGGCACACTGTCCGCAACAACAGTATTACGCAGTAAATAACAGTATATAAGAATGGAGCTTTATTATTAGAAGGTAGACAATATAAAAAGTGGTTGGTATAGTAACATTTTAATTTATTTATGTGTAAACATAATTTTCTTGGACTACAGATGTTGAAAAACTAAATCATATGATTTGAAGAAAACCGTCGAGTGTCAGATCAATTTATTAATTGTGAATAGAACCTTTCAGAAGAAAGAAAAAATGTTTGAGAAAGTGAAACGGTATTTGCGAAAAACTTTTTTAATTTCATTTGTAAATATTTGTATGAGGGGTTAATTTAAATTTACATCTCGCCAGAATAGTTTATTATTTTTTTTAATTTAAAGGTAAAAATATTCTAATGTTAATATGCGTATTAAATATTTTAAAAAAATTAAAAAAGGATATAATAAAAGAAAATCTTAAAAAATTATTTAAAAATCTATTTAAAAATAAAAAATATCTTTTAATGTGTCTATTAAATATCTTAAAAATAAAAATGATAAGAAAACCATTAAATATTAAATATTTGTTTTATAAATAAAAAATATTTTTACAGTCACAACAATTTATATATTTTAATAGAAATTATGAAACAATTTTAAATAAATTTGAAAATAAATTTTTAGTTTTAATGAGAAAATTATATAATAAATTTCCAAAATTTTAAGTAAATTTTGAAATAAATTTTTAGTTAAAATGTGAAGATTATTTAATAAATTTGCAAAATTTTAGAAATTGAATCGAAAAATTTAATAGATTAATTCGTGGCGGGAAAATTAAATTAACAGAAAAATTTGTTTAAATGTGTGAATTTTTGTTATAGTAATAAATTTTGTTGTTAAAAAAATGAATCCTGATATTGAGGTTGCAACCACTTCTCACAATTTGTTTTTGAGAGATGTTTTTAAATGCATATAGTCTCAAAACATTTCGGCACTTTAAGTATATAAATTTAACTAAATATTTTGAGTATACAAATGATGTATTCTATCCCCCAGAAATGTGTACTTAAAAGGGAGCACTGGCCAAGAAATGGTTCGATAGATGATTTATCAGGATGGATAATGTTTTAAAAATCGATTCTATGAATTACCTTTGGGCACAAATTAATTTGCTTCGAGTATCATTTAACTCTTTCTTCATTAAAGACGTGGACTGCATTTGGTCTTTTAACTGTAACTCAGTTTTTTCAAATTTGATATGCTAATAAATATTGTATAACTATTATTTAGACAGAAAATGTAAAGAAACAAACCATGGTTTCTAGTTCTTTAGTTAAAGAGTCAACTGTGTTTTGAAGTTGAACATTTGAATGTCTATAGGATTCTATTAATGCATTGAATTCATCCATTGTATCTGTCTGGATTTCTGTTTCACAAGATGACTTCTTCATATTTTCTTTAGAGATGTCTTCTTCGATATGCGATTTCTTGGCTCTTAAAAAGCATTCCAGATTAGGCAACTTTGGAATGTTAAGACCAACCTTGGAAGAAATATTTTAATGATTTTAAAAGTTAATAAAAAAGATAAAGATAATAAAAAATAATAAATAAAAATAATTTCAGTTAATTTATTTTGTTAACCTTTATTTCATAAATATTTTTATCAGTACTTTAATTCCATGAATGAAACTCATTAGGGAAAGCTAAATACCTTTCACATATAAACATAAATACATATAATTATATATATATATATATTATTGAGTTTTGAGAACACTAATTTGATATTTTAGAAAAATAATTTTATTAAAGTTTTTTTGATGAAATTGATTATTGAATATATTGAAGGATTGATTTATGAAAACAAGAAAGATGTCATCTGCATATCTCTTGTGAAACAAATTTTTCTCCATGGTATGTTTCGATTTATTTTATGATAAAAATAAGAATTTTTTATTAAAATAAGAATTTGTCTTCCAATTTTAAAATCGCAGATCTTGGTTTAAATATTCTTAGATGACACTTGATGGACAACATGTACACAAACAAACAGATAGATCAAAATATTAAAGCTACGTTGGACAAATTATGTACATAAAAAACACGAGATAATAAAGGATTAAAGGAAGAAAACACTGCAGAGCATAAACAAATAATCAAAATACCATATTCTTAAGGATTTGGAGCTTTTAAGAAGAGTATTTGCAAGAATATAGGAAATATCAAAGTGTTTTCAATGATATCCAATGTCCAAAGCTTCCTGTTGAATAAATCGAAAACAATTTGTGGATTTCTAGCTAATCTGGCTTATAAATTTAATTGTCACTGGTGTAAAAACTAGAACATTTGAGAGACAAATCGTCATCTCAAACCCAGGATTATTGAGTATTCACAATCGAGTCAATTGAGTAAGGTTCTTGATCATTCGTTACATTATAAGAATAGAATCTCTTCTGTTTGAAATGATGATTTTTTTGTTCTACAGAAGAGCTTTGATTCACATTATGAGCGATAGTTCGGTAAATCATTATCAATAAGACGCTACAACCCATTAATAAAGATTCAAAATGGACAAAGAAAAGCCGTTTCAAATCTTAAAATTTGTAATTAAATTTCTCAAAAAATCATTCCCTTAAAATAAACTTGTTATAGAACTAACATTAAAACTTACAAATATAAAATTATAATTGCTGATGATGGAATACGAAATTTCGATATATGTTCAAAAATCAATTTCTTAAAAAAAGCTTTCACAAATTATTTTTCAAAAATATAAACTTTGATATATGCATATAATCTCAAATTTATTCCCCCTAAATCGTGACTAAAATACTTAATAATAAATAATATAATCGCAATGTCATCCAAGAACATGGTCGTAATATTACAGAACACAGAAAGGGTTGCAATTCGATCACAAATATAAAAATAAATAATTTTAAATTTATGTTTACTCGTTTTAATAACTATTGGGAGAGAGTGGCCTGTAAAGCACTATATATCAGATCTTTAGATCCTAAGATTAATGTGCAAATGTGTTTTTTGACAACCATATTGAGCGTGTTTATGTGATGTAATAATCAATTGAAGACGTAATCACTATTTGCCTATATAAGCAGATTTTAAATTCCTTTTTCTTGAGATCTGACGATGACGTTATACCGTCGAAATTAATTTTCATGAAAAATAAACATTTTTACAAATGACATGTTTTTCTTAATAAAAATAATTTGCTATTATTTTTTAATTAACTAAATAATTAAATATATAAATTAATTGAAATTTTTGGTAAATAAATAACTTAAATCTATTTCTAATAAATAAACATAGATTATAACAAAATTGGCTTGCCTGAGAAGTAAATCAATATAAAAACAGAATAAGCAATAAAAGATTGTCTATTATTAGAGATGGGAGATTATACAATTAATTCTAGAGCAATTCATGTGGCTGTTGGATGACACTTGTATCTAACATTTATCCACTCTGTAACAACTGCGCTCCAATAGACTTTTAAATACAGCCTATATGTTTAGATTACATTTTAGAACTTTTGCATAATTTTTATAGCTTGTAGATCGAATGCGAACTCCAGCAAAATTGACGTACTTTATTTTACTCGGACTTGTAATATGATAAACTCAAACACATACCTGATTACAAAAACTAATGATTTTATTTGTTCATTTATTAAGTCTCAATTGATTCCAAGATTTTCCATTTTCAGATTTTTTCAAATTTAACAACGCTTATTCTGGTCCTAGTATACATCATATTCAAAAACTACACCCTTATGTAAGAAACTATAAAATGCTACACTTGGCACTTCATATTTGATATGTTTCTAACGAGGATCACCAAACTTTAAAATTAAAAGTAATTCTTGAAATAAATTTTGCAGTTCATTTTGATGAAAGACTTTTTATAAAATTTATATTTCCTAGAAAATCAATCTTATAAATCGCACATAAGATATGCAGTATATGAAAACTTCGACAAAAATAATCATAAATTATTAATATAAAATTTTACTTCAACATTAACTCCATTCTGGGTAATGATAATAATAATGATGACTTTAAACTTGAAAAAATATGACAATTTTTTATTAAAAACAAATAAACGCCATTTAAAAATATATTTTGTGATAATATATTTCGACTGTTTAACCGTCATCATCAGATCACTGATTATGTTCTGTTTTATTGCTTTTATACAAGAAATGAATGATTGTGCAATCACTTGCGTAAGTCTAATCGAAAGCTCTTAACAAATTAGTTGAGAGTGCTGTTTGAACATTGATTTTAGGATCACATGATCTTATCAACAATGCTTCACATGACACTCTCTCCCAATAATTTTTAAAATGCTTGCACAGAATCTTAAAATCATTTATGCTCATATTACAGTTACACGTTTTTTTATGCTCAGCAATATTGCTCTTTCCCTCTTTTTGACTGTGTTCTTGGACTCGTTTGCAGAGATGACGGGCAGTCTCTCCGATGTATGTGGCATTAAACCCATTACATGTGTATTGATTAACAATGTCCGAACACAATCCTAAAGGAGTATGTGATTTATTGCAAAACATATTCTCAACTTTAAATGATTGAGAAATAATTTTTAAATTTAAAATATTATTTGTTGATTTCAAGATCGAATTCTTGAGATGTTTAAAACCATCGGAGTAAGGTAAGCTTAGAGTATACCCAGGTGTAAAGCAGTTTTCAATGTTTAAACTATTAATTTGTTCATCATTGATTTTTGCTTTTTCAATTATTTTATCTACAGTCTCGAGTGAGTCTGTCTATGATGAACTTAGAGCAACCGTTATTATTCAATAACTTGCTCAATGTATCAATACTTTTAATAGATTTTGAAAACGTAGAAGAAAGAGACCCAGAGCGATATAACAAACCTCTGATCATATTCATTTTATATTTAAACTCACAAAAACTGTTTATTGAGGTGTACAAACCAGTATCAGTTTTCTTTCGATATATTTCAGTTTCATAATGATCATTTTTCTTTTCAATTAACAAATCAAGGAATGGTAATTTTCCGTTTATTTCCTGTTCTACTGTAAAGATTATATTTGGATGAATCAAATTCATATAATCTACAAAAGCAAAAACATGTTCTCGAGATTCAAAGACTAGAAAAATATCATCCACATATCTCTTATAAAGTAGTGGTTTTTTCCCCAAAAACAATTCTATTTTTTCTTCAAAGGAAGAAAGAAATATAGAGGCTAACGTTGGAGCCAATGGTGAACCCATTGCAACCCCATCTATTTGTTTGTACCATTCACCATTAAATAGAAATCGACATTTGAAGACTTTAGTTGTGTTATTGCAATACTATTCCTAGTAGAAATTAGAAGAATGATGTCTTCCTAATCAGATACTCAATGTTCCTGCAACGGGCTAAAACAGCTATTCTATATTTTGTAAATTGGAAGGTAAATAATAAGACTCATTGATATACTCATAAAGAAGTGACAATAAAAAACTTTTAGTCTTATAAAAACTAAATTTGTTGAACGAAAAATAAATATTTAAAATTGAATTATTACTCAACTAGTAATAAAAGGAAATATTTGTTAATAAATTGTTTCCGTAAGTCTTGGACAATATCAAAAATATGAAAAGGCAAATTCAATCCTAATGTCCATCATGAGATAGGACATTACATTCAATCCATCCACTCAATAAACAAGAGGAGAATATATACTTTAACATCATTTAAATAGATGTAGTAAAAATTTTAGAAACTTAAAAATTAACAAAATTCCTGAACATATTTACACCTTCTTGAAAATAATGCAAAAAACGTTTTAAAAATAGTTTTGGGTGGAATTAATTCGTTTCTTTTGCTCACAACCGCAACAATAGAATCATTAGAACGATCTTCATATGGTTAGGAACATGAAACTCGTTCACAACAAACAGTTATAAGATACTTTAGAGGTACTGACTTTCAGGTTTTTGATAATTGAAATTATTTTGTTTTATGATAAATCAACAGATGAGAATATTTTTATCTATTCAAATATTATTCGACATTAAATCGTATATTCATAAAAAACCTTACTTTTAGTATATAAAGCAGAGGTGTGCAACCTGCGGCCGTACGGCCGTATGCCACCGAGTGAGGAACGATGTGCGGTCGTGGAGAAGTGTATGAATTTAATCATTAAATTCAATTTTAAACATTAATTAAAATTTAAACATGCATGCTATTAATGCTCTCTAACTTGCCGATAGATTTTAAGAAGTTAGTAATGAGCACACAAGATTATGGCAGTTACTGACAACTGCAGGAGTACAAATCCTTTGCCATTATTATATAATTTGTTTTAATGACATTTATTACTACTATTTAACTACCAACTACTTAAATACTCTTGCATGTTGACCCATGCAAGGGGCTGGCATCAACTAATAAACTCTTCAACCAGGTCTCCTCTACATAATTATATGTTATATTTAATTATTATACACGTAAATCACTACATGTCCATAGATGAGTGGAGTTAGTACATAGATAAATTAGAATTAAGGCTGTGAGGGATAATTTGGAATGTTGTAAGTTTGTTGTTTGTATGCTGTTTAGATTTGTGACTCTCCTACTCAGATGGGATTGATATGTTATTGATTGATTATTTGGATCTAATTATATTAATTTTAAATACTAATTATTTAAAGATTTATAATTATGCATTTTAATAATATTTTTAGTAAACGATTTTAACTTATTAAATTTAATATATTTAAAAATTAATGTTAATTTAAAAAAATTACGTAATGTATTTTTATCCAATAAAATTTAATAAATTAAAAATTAATATTAAAAACTTTCCGATTCATTGTTTTTTAGATTTGAATACATAAACAAAAACTATATTAATCAAAGAAAGATGCTCTCTGAAAATTGTTGTGAAGAATCTGTTTGTGTTGTCAATAAATGTTTACATTCAAATTGTGATGTTGTTAATAAAGGCAAAGACCGTAAGTGAAAAAACTAATAGATGCATTAATCGCTTCGAAATTCATGCGGCCGTGGTACCAGAAGACTTATTGCTTTGTGGCCGTCAACGACAAAAAGTTTGCGCACACCTAATATAAAGATATCTATATGGAAATATTTTGTAAAATTTGTGCAGTTAACAACCGCGAAAAAAGATCAAATTGGTTTAATTCGGTTAATCAGGATGTTACAAGCTTCAAAAACCTTAAACCATAAGAATTACATCAATTTAAAAATAGTAATGAATATGATAAAATGGAAGTATTTACATCATCCCAGGTGTCCAAATCTTGGTCCGTATTTTCTTCAGAAAACGATACAGCGGTCAGTTTAAACCCATGTTGTAAAAGATATTCATTTATAAGAAAATTTAAAGCTCTATTTTCGTGGGCCATTAGCGGTTCATCGGAATTAATTTCTGAAATAAATTTTGAGTTCAAATGTTATTTTTTAAAAAAAATAATATTATACAAAATGAAAAAAATCAATTTAAAACAATAAAAAGATAATAGAAATATTTCAATAAAATAAAATGAACGTAAACTTGAAATGATTACTCGTATAATAATAACTTATTATTGGTATATATATATTTATATATAGATATATTTATTTTTATTTTATATTTATATATTTTTTTAATTTTTTATTTCATAATAATATATTAATACTTTCTTTCATGAATAAAGTCAGGGTTTTATACACTGTAATTCAACCCTTTAAAAAAAATTTCCTCTTTTTTTAAAAAAAAATTTTTTTTTATTTTTATTTTTTCACCAATACGGGTTATTTTCAAAAATAAAAAAAATGCTTAGAAAGTTATGATTACATTAATTTACTTAGCTATTTGATTCTCTTCAATTGTTTAACCCCTGATAATTTGATTTTACAGATATTGTTCGTTCAAATAATTTCTCGTTTTTTAACAAACTCGCTTACACATAATTTACATAAAAAGTTTTTTTATAAATCATTATATAATAATGTTATGAAAACGGTAAAAATAAATAAATAATATACACAGACCACAAAATAAAAAGTTTTAATGTCATAGTATCATAATGTTATTAAAGATGATAAAAATTGATAAATAAATAAATATAAATATATACAAAACATATATAACACGAGTATTCTCCGTTTTGTATCCTTTCCGAATTGATATTATACCTTTGATCTTTCATTACATAATGATTTTTTTTTGCTGTTTTTCGTATTATCTTTTTCGATTTCGAGGAGTATTTAAAAGCACTGCTCTCTCGAAACGACGGCTATGAAAGATTATTCATATTCAAACGATGCTCTATACCTTTATCAATATGGGCGTTTGAAATACAAACAATATTTGAGTTTTTTCCTACTCTTTATTAGGAATAATATTTTCCTTCACAGTCTCACTAGGAGGAGGGTTTGAAACACTCAAAGACCTCATATGGTCAAGAATTTACAAACGAAAAAACGATCGCACAATAATATATCAACTAAAGTTAATGTATTAAAATTATTATTATTATATTACATATTTGTTATTATTAGTTGAATTTTTATTGATCAAACGAGGGGTTATTAACGAGAGGATTTAATAATGGATTTCCACAGCTGTTGTATAAAACATACTGCCTGATCGACTTTATTTGTGTGATCTTTTCATATTTCAGATCGTTTAGGAATAATATTATCAATGAGTAAAGGAAGCCTACCCATATTAAAAACTCAAAACTCATAAAAAAATTGTTAACTAAAATATTTTATGTAAACCTTTTACTTTAGTTGAATAACTCAATTTGTTAAAAATGAAGCCATTTTAAACTGTCGCAATTCCGTACAAAGCAAAGCAAGTGTTACCCCCAAGAAGTGTCGGTTGGAGTTACAGATAGGATTATAAAGGAGCGTCCATTCGACCAACATTCTCTGTTTGGTATTTCAAATGTTAATTACGACTGAATGAGGCAGCAGTTCCAATTCCAAATCGCATCGGATCAATCAATAAATGAAAAACCATTTTAAACTACACTCATCGATAAAAACACTGTATTTTCATGTAATTTAGCATGTGACATGTATTTTTTATGTGTAAAACTATATTCAATTAGGTTTAGTAACATTTTCTTAAATAATGATGAATTGTTTATTTCAATTAGAATGGCAGAACCGAGAAAACCGGATTTTTGGAAATTTACAGTTGCTTTGCATATCATTTTGCTCTTCATCTTGCTATCTGTGGCGCATTCAAATCATCTGCCACTACGTAAAGGGGTTGAAGAAAACACAAGTGACACCAAGATTGAGGAAACGAACCAGTAGGGATATTCCCAATGATCCAAATATTTAAGAGCAAGATGATCTGTTTCCAATAGCTTCTAAAAACATTATAAAAAACGACTAATGAACTACTTTATAAAATTTTTCCTTCAAATAATTATAAATCCATGATGAAAAGCAAGGAAACAAGCACGTAGAGCATGTCCAACAAATATCTTACTGAAAGGAACAATGCATTATTCATGAATCAATATACTCTCTAAGCATAGTAAGCATGTTTAACTTAAAAACTAAGAAATCATTCATTATATATTATATTTTCTTGAAAATATTAATAAATATAATAAATTATATGAATATTTGATTCGAAATTATTCTACTGCAACAAAAATATCATAATTCTTTTCTATTTAAATAATGAAATTCGTTTTCTTCTTACTTCCAGTGGGAACTTGTTCGGTAAATATGCCTTATAAATTTGATAAGTAAGCAGAAAAGAATCGAATATTGCCTTAATAAAGCCAGATTTATTAACAAAAAGGTAATTATGTTCTGTGTCATTAAAATGAATGGCTCAATTTCTTTTGGAATGGGTTTATTGTAAGATTGGAATATAATTTTTTATTATTTATATATTATTTGTCAATTTGTTTCCGCTTATAGCTGGAGAGACACGACTGTGCCGCATCAGGGGTAATCCATTTATCCTGTTACTATTAAATAAACCAATCAACAGATAATAAAAAGAATGGAAAAAATAGAAAAGTCATTCGACTTTCAAATGACAGTGTGATTCTTTGGTTGCAAATTCGGCTTAAAAAGCATTAAATACATCTAATAATTGTACATTATATGGATTTGAAATGGACAGGAATGAAGTTCTTGAAAACTTTGTTTCTCAACAAATAGTTTAAAGTGGAATCTAAACGGAAATTGAAGAATATTATATTATATTATTATACAGTCAGGTGCAAAAGTTTGTGAACGCTTGTTGTTAAATTGTCTTTTGCACCCAAATGCAATTATATTGACAAAAGCACACCAAAATATTTTTTTACAATAGTCTGGTGATACTTGAGTCCAAACAGTTTCCACTGCTTTGATCATGTCCTGCAGGGAATTTGGGTGCATGGCAGCAACCTGTTTCTTCACCTGGGTCCAGGCATTCTCAATCGGATTGAGATGCGTTTTCACCTTGTTGGAACATGTATATATATATCTTCTTTTTTTAATGGTATTATATTAACCCTTTCGCAGCTGCTGGGACACATATGTCCCAGTGAATGTTTAAAAAGGCTGTTGGGACATATATGACCCATCATAAAAGACGAATGGGATATATTTGTCCCAACCTCCCCAGC
>MQRK01185055.1:10112-22096 GCA_001938485.1 Girardia tigrina | reverse complement strand
CCTGAATAAATTTCCAAAAAAAACTTTTAAATAATAAATTTCAGACCGGAATAAACATTATATATTTAACAAAAATTATCTATAACTTAAAACGGAAAGCCGCTGCGAAAGGGTTAAATTATTTATAAATATCGTGAATATATATTTTCTCTATATCAAATCTTACTCATCCTTTTACAGAAAGTACTTCTAACCGAAAATTACAGTATTTAGTTCTCAGAAAATACAGAGTCCTTGATTGTCACTCAGTACGATGTATATTGTCTAAACTCCTAAATTTCTTAGTATTATTTAGAAAGTAATTGAAAGAAAGTTTAATGTGTCATTAGCGTATGATATAAATAATTGTCGCATAAACTAAACATAAACTAATAAAATAAATAAAGCAGTGAGTAATGTTGAGTAAATCGGATTCTATAGTAGAAAATAAAATATCGCAGAGTGTGTTTTTAATAAATTAAGTAAAAAAAGATAATTTATTGCTCAAATAAAAGATTGTATATGCTGCTAGAGATCGTATAATATGTTGGCATTTATCGATTTACAATTTTATGACTGTTTCAAAATGGTTTTGAGAACTCAATTTTTTGAGAGAAGTACGTCTATTTGTGGGTCAGTTCTTTCCTTTTAATAGGATTAGTTTGTGTCAAAGGAATCAGTAGTGAAGAATCAAAGGAAGTAGTGAACAATGAAGGAGAGTACATAATTGATTAAAGTGTTATTATTTTTGCTGTTAAAATTTTATCATTTCATAAAATATATAATTAACTGGGTCATTATTTTGGTTGTTAAAATTCTTTGATTTCTTTGAAAATAAATGTTTAAAAATCGGCGGGAACTTATGCAACAACCCAATATTTAAAGTTATTCTAATTAAAAATTATACTAATGACTTGGAAGTGGTATATCTTAAATTGAATTGTTATACATATCGATGAAATAAGATTTAATCTTTAAATGCAAAAAGGCAGATCACATAGGGGTCATGAAATTACAAATAATTCCTAATAATCGGGAAATTATTACAGTTGTCATGACCATCAGTAAAAATGAACTGGAATATTAAAATGTTTTCGAATTATATATATATATATATATATATATATATATATATATTGTCATATGGGAATACTCCTTTCCTTTTGACCAAGTCAAATGTATTTGGAAAGAATTTTTTGGTTTCCTATATATATATATATATATATAAAAGCCCATAGTTTCATCTGCGGTAACGCTCAAAGTTTGCTGTGATCAATTATTTTTTTGCTTTTGCATGACTTAATTATTTAATTTTTTAATCAATACATAATAACTCCGGCTAATATGGAATTACAAAACCAAAATAAGCAGCGTCTGCGGAACTGCTATATATATATATGTGTGTGTGTGTGTGTGTGTGTGTGTGTGTGAATAATATGATAGAACAATTGCAGACTTTAAAAATAGTATCTAACCCATGCATATAAAATATAAAATATATTTATTTTAGAATGACATAAAATATCCGAAAGAACTTTTGGTTCACCCTAATGATTTATATGAATTATTCAAAATTGTGAGTGAAACTCAAATTCAAATATTTTAGAATTCAAATAGAAATTATAATTATGACTTTAAAATTAAAACAGAAACTTTCAAAGAAGAAAATTCAGCACTTCCGTCATATATGAGGGGTCCTTTTCTAGTATTTAGAGATTTAAGTTTAGTTAGAAAATTTAAAATTCAAGTTAGAAATAAACGTCTAGATTAAGCTACATAGATAACTTTCAATACAGATTAGTAATAATCGTAACAAAAGTTGTTTTAGAAAGTTTAATCAACCATTTCGGTATCATTTAACAAATTTGTTATTAATTAAAAATTCCTTTAGAATTAAGTCGATTTTATAGAAACAGATTCTTTATCATTGATGATCCTCTAATCTTCACTTTTCTTTTGATATTTTAGTTTTTCGTCTACCACAACTTACTTAATTCGATAATTTATTAACATTAACAGTAAAGTTCCTCTTAACCATTCCTCGTCTCTCGGAGCTCATTGAATGATGATGGTATGAGGTGAAGATTGATGAAAACACTGATCCCGGATCGAGACCCCTCCGAAGCATCCAGATTTTAAAGTTCTGCTTAATTTTTAAATTATAGTAAAGTTCCTCTTCAGCACCAGTTTTGTAAAAAATGGCAGTTAACAGAAATTGACGGCTGATAGAAATTTTCTATGTGAAATTGAGAAAAAACAGAATTTTTTCGTGGTTAATAGAGGACGGTTAATAACGACCTGCACGGTTTTCGGTCGATTTCGTTGGCTTCCAGGCGTCTTTATTTTATTCCTTAGTTTTTATTAACCGCCAATTTTTTTCCATGTCCCATTTTTGTCAGTATTACTGTAACTTTACGGTATTGATTTTTCCATTTTAGGATTTTCTTTTTTACCTGGTGTTAAAATTTGTATTCTTTCATGAATTTATGGGTCTAAGAAAATCGTATTTTCGCATGGCCACCCGTGTTGTGAATCCAAATATTTTTTTAAAGTAGAAAAATTAAGAAAAACTAAATTTGTATTAAAAAATTAATAAAAACTTATAAAAAAATAAAATAATATAAATGCGAAGTCATTAAAAACATCAATAAAATGTTCACGAAAATAAATTTAAAATATTTTTAATTCCGTTTTGAAAACTTTATTAAAAAGAATATAATTTAAGAATTACTTTTAAAAAAAGAATTAAATTAATTAAAAAATAATTATTATATTAAGCAACTTTTTAGAATTTTTAAATTTAAAAAAAAAAGATTAAAATAAATAGTAAAATTATTGAATATTTCAGTTTCTTTAAATATTTTTAAACTATATTTTATAATAAAATCAATTAATAATTTACCGTAATCTTCAAACGCAGTTGAATTTGGAATATCATCGACAATTATCGACTTGTTGCTCTTAAAGGTCGACATTTTCGTTACTTCTTCGCGCAATTTCCTCACTTCCTCATTCTTTTTCCGTAACTCAAACTCCAAAACTATAATATCCATATTAAAATAATTCTATCGTCAATTAAAACCGAAACTATGTTTGTCTAAGCTCCAGAAAAGAAATGTTTCCTCAAATTTCTTTCCTTGTTCATTATTTGTTTACAACGCATGAATTCTATCAAAATTATTCTTAATGTGACCATCCGAAGAAAAAGTTTGTCCCATTTAAAAATTTAAAGTTTTTTTAAAATCCCAACTTAAATACTTAGGCTGTTCCAAAAGTCCTCATGTGGCCTTAAAAACACAAATATTTTACCAAATTTAACCAAATTTGGACTGAATATTATTCAGACTGTCATAAATACTGTGTTAAAATTTCAAAGCATAAAATTAAAAAAAGTAAAATTTTGTTTTATTAAAGTATTGAATTTTTAAAAGTGCAGCGAATTCAAATCGAGCGGTTTATAACAATGGAACCAAATAAATGTTGCCAACGTTTTTTTGTTCTAACTCAAAGTAAAGGAGGATTCTCTGCTTCAAAAATTCTTCAGCAACTTCAGCAGGCATGGGAAGACGCAAATCACCGAACTGAAAACTATTCAACAATGGTTGACTGATTTTAAAAAAGAAAAGCGGATGTCCTTCGACGATTCGTCATTAATAAACGATGAAAAGATTAAAGCAGTCAAAGAAGTGATTGATGAAGCTCCAAATGCGTCTTTGCGTTATATTGAAAATGAACTTTCTTTAGGCAAAAATACAGTCCACAAAATCTTGCGTGAAAATCTTCATTACAAAAAAGTTTGCTCTGTTTGGGTCCCTCATGAACTTTCTGCTGCTAATAAACAACAACGCATTAACACTGCAAAGTATATACGCCATGTAATTTCACAGATGGGTAATGAAGCACATTCCAACATATCGATCGAGGATGAGATATGGGTCTTTTTCCAATGTAGAGGAAAGAAAGAAGATCACAAAGTTTGGATTCCTTCTAATGCTGTTCTACTAAAAGTGATAAAGCCATCGCCAATGACTGATAAAAAAATCTCTTGTTTTCGTAACCTTTACCTGCAACAAACGTTTTAATGTAAAAGCACTGCCATATGGTACCAAGATTGATTCCGAGGCGTATGTGAACTTTGTTCATGACACCGGTGAAAATGGCGGAAACTTAGATCTAACAGCATCAATCTAAAGGAACTTAAGTGGTGGCATGATAATGCAAGACCTCATTCTAGCAAAGAAACAACTCTTTTTTGAAAGAAGAAAAATTGAAAAAAAATATCAATCGCCCTATAGTCCAGATTTTAATCTGTGTGACAGATTCTTGTTTTCAAAAATGAAGAAAAGTTTCAAAAATCATGTTTCCAAATCACATGAAGAAATCGAAGAAGTTTAAAAAAAGAATTTTGAAAAATTGATAAAAAATAATTTAGTTTCAATTATTTGTTTGTTTTATTCTTAATTGTTTTAAATTTTTTTTTAATATTCTGATTTTCTAAATATTATTTTACTTAGTTTAAATTGTTGATTTTTATTATTGTTTTTGTTTTTTTATGACTTTAAAATATTTTTGATTTATTTATTTTAATTACTTTATCTAATGATGTGTCATAATTTTCTTATTTTTATATTTTTTAATTATTTTTTAGATATAAATTGTAATAAATTCTTTTATTTTTCGGATCCATTTCTGTTAATTGATCCTAGATTTTTAAAATTTGTTAAAATATTTTATTTCTACCTTTTTTACAGTTATTTACTTTTCTCTTTGTTTCTAAATTTTCTGTTTTTATATTTAAATTATTTTTTATTATTTTGAATTTTTTTAATATCTTTTTAGTTTTTTAAATTTAATTAATTTTATTAATAACTTTTAAAACATTCTATATTTTAAAAATTTTTATCCTTTTTTATGGTTTTTAAATAAAAACTTGAAAAATTCTTTTCTTGGTTTAAAACAAACGGTGCTCCAATCGTCATAAAAGCCCACCTTTAATCCTCTCATCGGATTGTTGCATTCCGTCATCGGAATACTTGGCGAAATCGATACTATCGATGGTAGAAATACTCGGAGAAGCCTCTGGAAACAATTAAACCATAATTATAACTCAAAATTACACTCATAAAAGGTTTAATTAGTTTTGGATCCTCAGAGATTTTTAAAAATATATAATTATAGAAATCGATCAATATATTAAAAAAAATATTATGATAGGGAATGATAAGGTAAAATATCGTTATTAAAAATAAAGAAAAGCATATAAGTTATCTATAGAAAAATTAATTGTTCATTACATATACAATCTCTAATATTAAGATACCCGCCTATTAATACTGAAGTTTTTAAGAGGTCCATAAAGAACAGTGTTATGGTAATGCCGGAGTAATAAGATGAATTTGAGATACCCTATGAGGATAAGGATTTTTTTAGATTTAGCCCGTCAAAGTAAGATCTTAGGATTGTAAGAATAGAACCTTTTATGTTGCAAAGAATGAATGTTCTGTTCTAGAAGAGCATTTTTATTCTCATAATGAGAAGTAGTTCTGCCAATCATTATTTATAAGACACTAAAATCCAATAATTAATATACAAAATCATCAAAGTTGGGCAATCTAAAATCGTAAGATTTTTAATTAAACAAATAAAAATTCGTCATTATTGTCCATTATAATCATTTTTAAGAACACTAATATGATTTTCCAATATTATATTGGACAATTCTCAACAAAACTTTCAGAGTTAGATATCATTTTTGATTGATAAAAAATTATTCGAACAAATTTAAATTACAATTCCTTAATAAAATAATTTTAAATTATTTTTAAAAATATTTCAATTTATTATTTTAATATAAATATTTAAAAAATGACGATAAATTATTTTTGTGAGGATTTAGCGCACTTTTAAAATTTGGAATATTTAAAATAAGCAAATATCTAAAATCCATAATTCTTGAAAAGAATTATAATTAAAAATATTTCTACTTAATTTTAAAGTAATTCTCAAAAATAAATTAATGAAATTTTATTTGCTGAACGTGTAATTTTTAAAACAGATAATTTTTTAAATATTTAAGCTATTTGAAAATTTTGTAAATTTAAAATTATTTGCTAAATAATTAATTTTTAAAGTTGATTTATTTAAAAATAGAACAATCATTAAAAATTTTATAATTAATCTATAAATATTTATAATTAAAACTAAAATTTATATATGGATATTTATAATAAAATTCTGATATCTGCTTTTATGCATAATAAGAAAACATTGTTCCTCGTAAATTTGCTTGGAAATACTTAATTGTGACTGAAATAAATATTTGTAGTTATGAATTCTATTCTTGATAACGAACCCAACAATTTTTAAGTCAAATAACGTTCGTCAAAATATATTGTGATCAATTTCGACGGATCAACCGTCATCATCAAACTAAAGTAACAATGATATCTTCGCGTTTATATATCAAAGCAATGTTTATGTAATCAGTATGTAATTTATAAATCATGAAAATACTTTCAATAGAGGCAGGATGGGGAAGAGGTCAGTATTTGGTGATGAAGTGTGACGATGGAGGAAAGGGTTTGTGAAACTTGACATCACACCGAAATGATCCACGTGCTTCAATCTCCCAAATTATTAGTCTGTTTATCAGCCTTTATCATTAAATTTACTGATGAAAAAACTAAACATCTTCTTAAAAAACGAAGACTCTACATAAATGTGTAATGGCTAACATTCTTGTGAAAAATTTTATAAAAAGCTAAATATTTAATAAAAGTTAAATAATAATAATAATAATAATAATAATAATCAATGATAACAGAGTGGGTGGCGCAGTGGTGTGACTGCGGCGGATTGGTGACAGTGGCGACTCTATTGGCAGAGGGAAAGAACAAAATAATATCGCACCCGAAAAGAGAGAAAATAAAATAGAGTCATTTTTTTGATTTTTAAGGTCATTAAATTCCGTGCACTAATCATAATTATCCTTCTTTCTTCTTCTTTTTGACCTTAGCCATTGGGTCGTGGGTGCACCCAATTATAAACAAGCCTTCGCCACATCTCTCTATTTGTAGCCTTTTTTCTCAGACATTCCATGTTAAATACACTCCATTCTTTTAAATCGTCTATCCATTGCCTCTTGGTCTGTCTCCTTCCACTCTTCCCTCAATCATAACCTTTGCTAGTGCTTGTTTTCTTATTTGATGACCCTAGAATTTCAGCTTCCTTCTCTTGATGGCATCTTATATTGATTCCATTTTTTACCTAGTATTTCTGTCACTCTACTCCAGACAAAGTCGTTTCTCTTCTTTTCTTTCCACGTGATCTTCAGCATTCTCCTGTAGCACTTGATTTCAAACAGTTTAAGTCTATCCATGCTCTTCTGATTTGTTGTCCAACTCTCGCATCAGTAGAGGAGTGTTGCCCAGACAATAGCCTTAGCGATCTTTAATCTGCTCTTGAGATGGATTTCTTTGAGGTTAAACACTGTGCTAAGTTTAATCATTGCGCTTGTTGCAATACCAATCCGGCTTCTGATTTCTTTTTCGCTTCCCCCGTTCTCTGTCATAGTAGAGCCTAAGTATTGAAACTCTTAACTTGTTCCAGCTTCTCTCCTTCAATGAAAATCTCCAGTTTAACCTCGTTGTTATGGTTTCCTGAAACCATTACTTTGCTTTTTTGTCTGTTGATTTCCATTCCGAATTTCTTTGACGCTTTGTGTAATCTATTCGTAAGTTCCTGAATCTCTGCCTCATTATTACCGATTAGGTGTATGTCATCAGCAAATCGTAGGTTGGTTATTCTTGTTTCTCCGCAGCTTATTCCAACATCGTCCAGATCGTATATTGCTTCCATTACAATTCTCTCAAGGAAAAGGTTGAACAGTGTCGGTGAAATAATGCAAACTTTTTATTTTTGATTTTTATTTTTGTCGTTATTTATTGTATTTGATATTTCATTTTCATTTTCCGATTTAATTAATTTATCGACAGTTTCACGTGTTAATTATACAACTATCGATTTTGAAATATTAATATGTAATTATTAATTCATAAATAAAAAATTATAAATAATGATTAATTAATTAATTATTATTTCTGAATTATTTATTTATTTTTATAATATTATTTCTTAATAATTATTTATTGATTAATTATTAATTAATCAAAAAAATATTAAAAAATTCTAGATTTAGTATGAAAAATTATATTGTTAATTAATCATAAATTGTTCGTATTAAATTTAGAATTTTTAAACATATTTTATCGAAATATTTTTGTTAATTTCTGTCAAATGTCCGCGAATCCCATCAACTATCTAAATAACAAATATCTCTATTGATTCTCGTCAAATAGTTAATTAGAGTTAATTATTAATATTAATAGTTAATTATTCTTTATAAAATCATTAATATTTAACTATTTTAAATAATTATTTATTATTTATTAATTACTAAAATTTTAGGTATAGTTCCGCGCACGAGCAAATATGACAATATATAAAAAATTATCCGCATTCCAGGAAAAATAATTTAAAATTTTTAAAAATTTATATAAAATGTTTTTTAAACCACAAAATGTCAATGAAAAACATGTATTGATTACGTAATCACTGGCTTCACTGACTTATTTTAGAAATTATTCGACTTAATTTACGAAATATTTGCACCACGATTTCAGAATGAAATAAATGTTTGATAATTTGTTTTACATTTTTTAGGTATGCCTAATGTATTTTATAAATAAATTTTTTCTATTTAAAAATGAATAATTTGTTTGGAATTTCTGTTTTTTCAATTATTTTCAATTAATTTTCTATGCAAAATAATAATAAATACAGTACCGGTCAAAAGTCTTGAGCCACCCTTACTTTTTTACTATTTTGTATTTTACTATTTTACTACTTTGTTATTCCTCCGTTAGCGGTTAAAACAGCATTTATCCTGGTCTTAAAGGTTGCATATAAATTTCGTATATAGTCATTCGGGACTTCGAAAAATTCTTTTTTAAAGTTCATCCAAAGTTCGTTAATATTGTTAAATTCAGTAAGATGTAGTTTCTGTTTTACATAAGACCACATAATTCCCATTGCATTTAAATCAGGACTTTGTGCTGGCCAATCACAAATGTAGTTGATTGCATTTTCTTCAAGAAATGTTATTAATTACTTACTTCTGTGACAATGAGCACCGTCCTGTTGAAAAATTTCGTCTGAATAATAATTTGGGATAAGTTCATTTTGCAGTAGTGATATATATTCAGTGGAATTTATATAATTGCTGCATCTAACCAAAACGCGAGAACCATCCGATTTAATGAATCCCCATTTCATTAGAGATTTTCCTCCAAATTTCATTGAAGACTTTACATTCCTAGGGTGACATCTTTGTTTTCTGCTTTTTCTTACATATACACGACGGTTTGGGTATAAATAAATCTTTGTTTCATCAGAAAAAAATAATTTTTTGCAATATTCATCGCTTAGTGAACTATACTGATGGCACCAGTGCTTTCGCGTTTTGATTTGCTTTGCTTTTAAGTGAGGTTTCAAAACAGCTTTTCGTTCATACAAACCATATTGTCGTAAGATTCGCTTGACTGTTGAATTAGAGATTGTTTCTTTACTAATCCACTTTTTTTGAAGAATTTTTGAAGATTGAAAAGGTTTTTTCTTGCTCATTATGACGTCTTTCTCGTACAGTTGTCTTTGCAGGACGGCCTGATCTGTACCTAATTTTTTGAAGTATTTCCTGTACACTTCTTCGCGAAACTCCAAATTCTTTGCCACTTGTCTTTGAGATTTCTTGTTTTTCATTTCATCAACAATTTTCCATCTTTTCAGTTCAGATATTTTGGTCATTTTCTACTTATATATCAATATAATTTATGGCATGAAACATACTTATCATTTCGAAACAAACCAATTTATAAATTTTAATTATAACGACAGTTTGAAAGTGGCTCAAAACTTTTGACTCAATAGAATATTTAAACAATTTTATTTTACCATTTAGAATCTTAAAGCAGGACATACAGGGTTGCCAACTAAGTTTTTTCCAATGCATTTGTCGTTGTATCTGGAGATTTATGACCGCTACGAAATCCAAATTTGGTGTGCATATTATATGATTAATACACATTATAACTATCAAAAGTTTATTAATATTTATTTCAGTTTATATAATAAAAAATGCAATAAATTAAAAATTGTTTATTTAGAGCAATACGATATTACAATATTTTTGCCATCTTTCAAAGTAAACTATGAATTTCAACAGAGAAGACGTGAGAAAGCTTATTTTCTATTGTTGGAAGCGTAAATTATCAGCTGTAGACATTGCAAAAGAGATAAACAACACACTGGGAGAAGGAACAACTACGTCACGTACATGTTCCAACTGGGTAAAGAAATTCGAGAACGGTAACTTCGAGGTAAATGAAAAAGTTCGCAGTGCGCGACCTTTTTATGAGCTTGCTGCAGATATAGAATGAATTCTAGAGGAAAACAAATTTGCCAAAACGAGATTTATTGGCCAAGAAATTGGAATTAGCCACGAAGCAGTGTCAGAATCTCATGAAAATGAACAAACGTTACCTCACCAACGTATGGGTTCCACATGTTTTAACAGAAGCTGCTAAGGAAAAGAGAATGTCTGTGTGTGAAAAACTGCTTGCTATGTACCGCAGCAACAATTTCCTGCACCGTATAGTGACTGCGGATAAGATGTGGGTATTCTGGGAGAATATATCCTCATACACTCACAAATCTTGGCGGGGAAGTGACGATGAGCCTGCTACAGAATCCAAAGTGAGGTTAACTACGAGGAAGCATCTGGCTATCGTCTACTGGGATTCGAAAGGTGTGATCTTGATGGATGTGTTAGAAAATGGAAAAACCATGACGGCAACATACTACTGCAGTTTGCTGGAAAAGCTGAAGACAACTATCCTGGTAAAATGACGACGGAAAACCACGGACGGTTCTCTGTACCTTCTTCAGGATAACGCATGTCCACATACGGCACATCTCACTCAGGCCAAGATTGCCGAAATGCATCTAAACATCCTACCACATGCCCCCTATTCGCCGGATCTGGCACCTTCAGACTATTATCTATTTTCACCAATGAAAGGAGCTTTGAAAGGTCAGAACTGTGCATCTTCTGAGGAGGTTCAGGATTTCTCCTGAATTAAACACCAAGGCCGGATCCTTCTTCGAGAATGGTATCAATAATTAGCCAGGACGTTGGCAACGTTGCATTAACAATAATGGCTGTTATTTTGAACACTTGGATGATGATGATGAATGATTGGGGTACGCGATGCTTTGACCACAGGTGCTTTGACCATAGGGGGTTTGTCCACAGCTTTTAATATTTTTAAAATATAATTTGATTAAGGCTTCTTTTATATATTTATTGGACATGTTTCGATGATTACATACATCATCATCAGCAATATTTGGAAATTTAGCATTTTAATATTTGTATAGTTCTCCATGATTTTGGCTTGTGTGGGCTAGAATCTAATATTTTAGTTGTCATTAATAATATGATTTTAAAATGTATATTAAGTTTAAATAGAATTTTTTTTAATATATTTTATTTTATTAAAGTATTATTGGGTAATAATGGCAAAAATATTTTAATTAAAAATTTTAAGCATTGAAATAACTTTACTTTGCCCATTAAGGTCAATACTTACCGGAATGGTAAGTAATACCCGGAATGTTGCGAGTGCTTATCTTTTGATTCCACGCCCCACCAGTGCTAGGCTCCAAACGCGAAAGCGAGATATTTCGTTCCAAAAAGAATATGGATTGGATGTTTTAGCCTTTGTACCCGAAAAATTCGCGGCGAGGATTTTGGATTATGTATACTGCTGGTTCATTTTTTGACACCTATTCGAATTTCTCGGTTTGTATTCGAAAATAATATTTTGGAAACAGCTGCATGCCCCCCTGGCAACAGTATCGCGCCCCACAGGTTGGAAACCACTGCATTA
>MQRK01185048.1:0-14823 GCA_001938485.1 Girardia tigrina | reverse complement strand
TTGTTTTTCTACATTATTATAATCTAGTTTTTAGTTTCTTTGTTTGCAATATTTTAAATTTTTATTTTGCTTAAACGATAACGATAATATTTTTTCACAGCATAAAAATTTATATGGTTTGAAAGTTTTATTTGATTTAAAAAATTAGCAAATGTTGCTTGGAATTTTGAAAATTATATTATTATTATTTGTACAGTTTCAACTATGTAAGTTTCGAAATTCAGAGATTTGTATAAATATTTACTTTTAGATTTTTCATTATTTGAGGATGAATATCCGGGAATTATAAGTGGGATTTTATTGAAAATTAATTTAATACTTCTATTTCCTGTTTTTTTTTAAATTTTATAGTTTGTCAAAATGACAATCTCCAAGAAGAAAGCATTCGTGATATCCAGTCCAAATTGAAAATATTGAATCTTTTGTTAATAAAAAACTGCACCCATATTCAAGGAAGTTTATACATTCGAGGATTTACAAATTTGCGTGAGTCTATAGTCAATGTTTTGTTATATAAATATATCTACAGCCGATGATTTCAAAACTTTAAACTTGGATACAATAAAAGAAATTGATGGTCATCTAATTATTGAGGGAAACGATTTTGAGAGAATCTCTTTTAAAAATTTACGTATCATCCGCGGTCTTTCAGCCAGAACACATACAATTTCAAATTCATCTGGATTAACTTCGTTTTCATTGGAAATACTTGGTAATCAACATCTAAAGGAATTGGATTTTAGTAGTTTGCAATGTAAGTAGAATATAATTTATAATAGAGAAAACTAATGCATCAATTTTTCTATTTTATTTTTCTTTTAGTTAGAGACGTTTCATGTCTTAAATGTTAGAGAATGTATTACTATGCCAAAATTTTGATAAGAATGTCATAAGTGAAACTAGTTTATATTAAATTTATAAATGTCATAAGATACCTCAATGATTACAATGATAACAAAATTATGCTATAAATGAATCATATAAATATGATACATACAATTTCGTATTGTAGGGTGTCCCATATTTTTTGTTTTTAATGCATAGTTCTTAATTTATTTAAATTTAGATGATGAGAATTGAGTGTTTTTTAATTTTTTATCCTTTATTTTTGATTTACAACAAATAATGATTATATCACTAATTTTTACTTAAATAATTTTACTTATAATTATTTTGATAATTTTAAAAAGGAGAAAGAACATTTTGTAATTTGAGGTCTCTTGTATTGAAAAAAAGTAGCAGCTATAGTTCATGAAATATGTAAAGTTGAAAGTGGGAGTTAGTCACTGACTGTACATCGTATAATTGGTTTAAACATTCCAAAATTGGGACCCCAGTCTCAATGACCAACCTTACATTGGATAACACCTGTTAAAAAAATATTTGATGCCGGGGCTGTTTGGTGACCAAAATAGTGTTGTAAATAAATTTCACGGATGTCATTGTATACCATCGTCTAAGCGATGAAAGCGTGCATTTTTAATATGGCCACTGTGGAATGATCTCTTGTAGTTCTTGATTTCTGAATTAACTGTTCCTTTGTATACAAATTTGTACCACCTTTGAGTTATAATGCAGCTTCAAAGCATAAAACAGTTGTTAAATCTTTTTTTGTTATACTCAGATGTTAATCATTAAATTTCTCGTTATTGCTCATTCAAATGTTAATGCATCTGTCATTCCCAAAAAAACATTAAACTTCTTCAGAGACTTTACAAATGTCTAATGTAGTATCAGATTTTTGGTTTCCACTATAACTTAAAGCGTACTGTTCCACTTTAACCGAAATGAGGCATGATGACATACCATCAGGCTTAGACCAATCCTCTTCAGTAAAACTTGAATATCTTTCCAAAAATTAACATCCTTTACCTTTTTAGATGATTGGTAATCTTACTTGGCGTAATGATATTCGCTTCTTGACTTCTAAATCAGGCAAGATAAAATTGAATCTTTTCTAACTTGGACATTGTATTCTTCACATAAAAGTGCATTTCAATTTCCTGAGCTAAGTTTTCTATGAGACTTGACTACGTTCTTAAAGGAATTAATTGAATTGTCTATCTGAAAGCTAGTTTTTCTTCCACTTCAGGACTTTTGATTGAAAAACCCAGTAATAACAAACTTTTTAGGGATAAACTCACTGTTATGTGATGAATATTTAACCTTTGTTATATTTCTCTGTTTCTGTAACCTTTTTCATGCAATATTTTCATGAACAGCTTCAGAAATATAAAAAAATACATTCTTTCAGATATACAAAAAAATATCAGATTGTTGAGAAGTGTAATATATTACGCAATATATTACAGTAATTATAAAACCAAAGGGTCGTGATACTATTTGGTGCTTTCAATTTCCATTAACAAAAATATCAAAATATGAATAAAAAAGAAAACAAATATCAATAATACTTTTCATTACGATATCCAAACATTCTACATCATCATTATCATCTAAACAGTCTACATCATGATCATCTACATCTTCCCCGGAAATACACTCGTAGGGAAATTGTTCAATCTGGTTTGAAACAGCCCAAGCCTCGCAAAACTTTCTGTTATAGTGATTTTTAAAAACTTAAATAGTGATACTAATAGGGTCATAATAATATTTAAATAGTATCACTAAAAATTTTTTAAATTGGTCATATTATTTGGGTCGTGATACTATATGGGTTGGTGATATCCGTTAACAATAAATTTTAAGATTAAACTCAAAATCCATAAACAGATTTATTAATAAAGTAAATTTTTAATTCTATATATGACGTAATATTTAAAATTTGAAATGATAATAAATTAAAAATTATTTTGTAACTTTTATCTAAATATAAAAACAAATCAAATTCATAAATTTTAAAATTAAAATATAATTGTTTTAAGACAAAATGTAAATATAACTTTATTAAAAATGTTAAATTGAAAAAATGAAAGTGTAAATGTTGGCAGAAATAAAATTCATGTTAAACTGTACAATTCAAGCAACAACTGGAATATCTCCAGCCGAGATAATTTTCGGAAGAAAACTCAGACATTGGTGGAAGAACACAACAGAAGAAAAAAGTGGAGAAAGAGAAAATAAAAATAAAATTGAAACAAAGCGAATATTTCAGGTCGGAGATAAAGTGTTGATAAAGAAAGTTAACCCATCAAAAGATGATGACCGTTATATGGGACCAGCTAAAATTATAAAGCAAACACAAAAAAAGTTATGAGATGCAACTAGATGACGGCACGATCTTGATCAGCAATGTAGAATGGCTAAAGTCATTTAAACCGAGGGGGATGTGAGGAATATTTTGAATTGTTTGAATGTGTGAATGTATTGATGCTGTATGTTGATTTAAGTATGTTGAATTTAGAATGGTGATTCTCCCACCTACATGAAAATTAGTATTTTTTTAATTTAAATTTAAAGTGATTGACTATTCGAACATAATTAAAATAATCATTTTATAAGTTCATATTTTGTATTTAACAATTAAAATTAAGTTTAATATTTTTTTGTAAAATTTAAATAAAATGCATTTTTAATAATTTGATGACATTTTTATTATTTTGGGATGTATTGAGAAATGGTAAAAATTATTATTTTTAATTAATATTTTTTTAGAAGTTAAATATTTTAAATATGACTTAGAAAAATTGTACGAATAATCATAATTAAAAATAGAAATAAGAAAACCAATTAGAATGATGACAAACGATGAAAGACTTTCTGAAAGTCATAATGACTCTAAATGTGATTGTAATAAAAATTCAAACGAGACTTGTCTAAATATCCTTAATAGATATTATTAAATCTAGTACATTTTTGATATTGATCTCGCGAGTGGCATCTGTAAGCGGTACTAGATCTAGAAATTCTTCATGGACTTTAACATCTTCAGAAACATCAAATAAATATCGCCAATTGTGGAATATCTTGAATATCCATAGATTCGTCTAGAGTTAAACTGTATGCTACACTACCTTTAACATTTCTTATCAACGGCTCCAGACTATCCTTACTGATTTCAGTAATACGTCGCTCAGTTGTAGGACGTAAAATAGGAATTTGCGAAATTAACAGAAATAGTTTGCTATTTTTCGGATCTAAAATTCTTATAACCTCCTTAATATTCTTCTTAATAAAATCGACCTCTGTATATGGACGTTTAGCTCGAGAAATATTCCACGATATGGCAAAGCCAGCTTCGACCACAGATTTATTTTCTTTAACAAAACTCGGGATTAAATGCTGTTGAGTAAGTAGCGTAGACTTCCAGGAATTTATTTTATATCTTAAATTAGAAATTTGCGGATATTCGGAAATAAAGTAAGCATTGTTTTAATCATGGTGTCGCTTTAGATTACTTACATTGAATTGAGTGATTAACTGCAAATAAAGTACAGTAGATTTCCGTTTCTATCAATAAATGCATAATTTGCTTTCCATTTTGACTTAAAAACCTTGATTTTATCTTCATATCTTTTTTCTTTTTATTTTACATCTTTATAAAACAATTAAAAAAATGTGAATGAGAATAATCAATTTATGATATTAAATTATAAATATTCTAATATTAAAACAAATGTTTTAATAAGTATATTATTTGATGCATAATATATTTATTTATAGTATTTTATAGTATTTTTCAAAACTAAAAATAATATGATATCCTCATTGGTAAAAAGTTAGAGTATATACCGTATTTTGAAATATGATATATTCAATATACTATCTCAATTTCAAGTAAAAATTTTTCATGATCAGTTGTTTTGAAAACAACTGCTTTAAGTCCCTTATTTTCTAATGTCCTATTATTAGTGTAGGTTCGTGATAATTCACAGTTGAAAAATCAGAAGTAGGCATTAAATTTTTTTTTAATAATAACAATATACTATATTTTTTTAAACAAGTTTTTTGAATAAACTTACGAGGAACACTTCATTTACTCTCGCATAAACCGTTTATACATAAAATAATGAATTTTAAATATAGATATATAATTTAATATTTCGTTTAATTTTGAAATTTTAATATTAAATTTAGTCTTATTAGAATTTTGTTGTATTAGAATATTTTATTATTATTTGAGAAATTGTTATTTTAACTTAACTTGAGCAATTATTTCGTTATTTAATGAGAAGTTTTGTGTTTTTACATTTATTACAAAAGTATTTTTAATTTCCAATTCTATTAAAAATATTTTATTTCCATCTTATTAACACTATAGTGGTCTGTGGTCAGTATGTGTGATCATGCTAAGTCATGCTGATTAACGCGCGGCCGCTATTGTGTTAAACTTTGACATTTTAAATTTATGATCAAATTATTTTATTTCAAATTTTATTAAAAATCCTTTTTTTTATTTCAAAAGTTTCGGATTATAAATTTGTTATCAAAAATATCTTTTATTTCATATTCTATTAAACACATTATATATCAAACTTTATTAAGTTTTCATTTTAATTTACAAAAGTATTTATTTCAAAATTCATTATCATTTTTAATTTAAATTATTTTATAATAAGTTTACATTTTCTATTAGAAAAATTTATATTAACTTATTTTATTCTAATAGTAAAATTCTTTAATTTTTAATTTATGATATATTTTAAAACACTGGAAATTTCTTTGTTATATTTTAAATTAAAAAATTTATACGAGTTTCCAAAATCCTCACTATTATGAAGATACAAAAACAATTAAACTTCTTTCATGTTTCCCATTCGCCTCAATTCTTAGTAATCGGTTTTCATTGGATTGAATATTTAATGATAAAACTTAGATTTTATTATCCAATGTCCAATAATTTTAAAGAATATTTTAATTTTGTCGTCAAATCAGCCTGTACCTGTGTGTGAAGCGAGTTCATCACTCAGATATTTCCGTAATTTTTCAAATTTCATTTTTAACTAGAAATTTTAGTTCATATGCAAAATTATCAATTTTAATTCAAGAAAAATTTTGATAAATTTTTAGGTACCGGAAAAGTAAATAAAGCTTCTATTACTCCTTCCATCTATATCATTTAGGGACATTTCCTGTTTCATAAAACTTGTCGAATGTTCTAATTTAAATTAGGGATAGGCCAAGTTTACTTGCATTCTAATCGTTGAAGAACTCAATACATGCGTTTTTCAAAATTGTTTTTTGGATAATTCCATTGTTTTACCAAAGATTTGTTTCTTTATTCTTTAAATCCATGAAAACATGATGTTGAACATTGTATTCTTTCATTGTAAATCTTTTTAAAAGAAAGACTGAGAGAAAGGATGCGTTTAGACTGAACGGCAATAGTAATTAATACTAATCAATATCTATCTATTGACTCGAAATTCGGACTTATATAATAGATGTTTCCTATGTGATTTTTATGTGAATGGACTCTAAATTTTTTTCTTAGGTATTGTAGTTTTCCTTATATTCTAAACTTTCAATTTTCGCAGAAATTGGCCATTGTGTACCCGTAAAACCCCCCTGTAATTTGAGTACCTACATCAGTTTATTATTTAATTTAAAAATTTAATATACTATGTAACTAGATTTTATAACACCATTTAAAATTTTTCAGAAAGTTTTGATGATTAAATACTTTTACTTTAGAATTTTGTATTTTTATCGATATTGGTACCTTTTAAATATTTATTAATTAATTTTTTAATTTATAATTATATTAAAAATTATTATCATTTAATATTATTTTGACTTAATGAAATATAACATACATAAATTACAAAATGGCAAATACATTGATGCATATTAAAAGTCAATTTGTGATTCATTACCGACGATGATTGATTATAAAATCTATATGTTGTTAGTAATAAACTTATTTAAATAATTATGATGTCGCATTCATGTTAAAATTAAGGCTTAACAAAACAATATAAAAAATAATTAATTTTTCAAATATTTAATTGCTGATTTTAATAAATTATAAAACTAAATGTTCATTTTAAAGTATTTTTAAAGAAATATTAAATTTTTTACTTGAGTTAATTATATATACTTTGAAGTTGTATTCAAAATAAAAATTTCTTAACGTCGTTTTTCATAATTTATTGATTTAATAAATTTCGGTCGATAAGTCGCGATTTTCGAACCAAATTAACATTAGTTTTACAGATTATCATAGTAATAAATGTTTCATAAATGATTTTTTCGATTCTTTTAAAACGTTTTGTATTAATAAATTTATTTATTCAAATTTATTATTAATTAATTAATTTAATTACTATTTTTAAATACAAATTTTTGCATGTATATTTTTTTTTAAATATACTTTCAGAAAAAATATTATTAAAAATATTCATTTATTACCAAATGAGGAAACCCATTAGCCCTTTACATTCTTCAGTTACCATCTACCTCAAATAGTTTATCTACCTATAGGTGCATGATGAATCAAATTAACAATTAACTGGTGCTTATTTAAGCGATTTTGATGGTAAATATGTAAATATTAAAAATATATAAAATATTGGAATTATTTAGCCTTTTCTGACATAAATGGATAAATGTCAAATTGTGATCAAGTCTATTTTGATTTGGTAAATAATTATTTTTAGAAATGTGTCAATAGATGTACTTAATTTTAATTTTGGTTTTGACATTTTTTTATAAATATGTTTATAACCTTCAGCATTCTGTATATTTGGGACTGTCATACCTTAACTTTCCTCACATTTGAATCGTCTATTCTATTTTTTCTCGTATTCCAGAACTCACCGACTCTTATTTCTGTGCTGTGTCAATATAAAATCTTTTCGTCAAATATTAATTTTTCTCTGTCATTAATTTTCCTCATCCATTTCATCAGTTGTTGGATACATCCAAATGTACGAATTTGACTCCCTAAAAAATTGATTTTTTTTACAGGATTATGTTTCATTCTATTGTTTGTTTTCGATTTCAATGTGATCTTAAGATAATATTAATTATTAGACTAAAAAATAATTAACAATTTAAAGAATTGAGACGGCTTTATTGTACCCATTTTTATATATTATTTATTGGGTTACAGTACAGTCACGGTTGTCAATACATCAAAATATTGAATAAACAAATCATCGCCTCAAAACCCGGATTAGCGAGCATTCACAATCGAGTCGATCCATTGAGATCAATGTATCGGGTAAAAACCATTTTACAAATACTAATTTTTCTATTCCTCTCACGCGTCTTCGGATGCCAGAGTGTGAGCTTTCAATGCACTGGCACGATTCAGTTTCCCTCTGAGAAACGACTAGTCATGTTCCTTTGTTTCGGGATTCTGAATACCTTTGGCTGTATAAACTCACTTAGTGCAATGGTGAAACTGATGTGAAGCACTCCCTTATCCGTTATATTATCCAGCCGAAAACTTAGCACCACACTAGGGATTATTTGTGTACAGTCCTCATCAGTTACACCGACAGACAGTTGTCTATCATGTTCCGCATTCAAGTTCAAAGGTACATTACGTTTTTCTGTTTCTGCTCTTTATGAATGTTCTTTGTACCTTGGAATTGATGATCAATTAACAAATGCCGTTGTAGCCATCCATCAGTTTTATAACTTTTATGGCAGTTCTTCATGGGGCAAATGAATGAACCATCACCTGCCGGTACCGTCGCCGCCGTGGCATGATGCGAATTTATTAATGTCCATTAACATCCTTTGTCCAGTTGAATGTTTATTAATGGGTGTAGTGTCATATTAATAACAATTCACAAAACTGCAGTTCATAGTGTGAATCAAAGCCTTTCTGTAAAACAGAAAACTTATCCTTTGAAATAGAAGAGTTTTCTATTTTTACAATGTAAACTTACTCGATCGACTTGATTGTAAATGCTGACAAATTCGGGTTTTGTGATGACGATTTGTGTCTACAATGTACGAATTTTTATACCCGTGACAATCAAATGTATAAACCATTAGCTTAAAATCTACAAATAGTTTTCGATTTATTCGAGAGGAAGCTTTGAATTTCGGATCTAATTGAAACTAATTCAATATTACTTATATTCTTGCAAATACTCTTCTTTAATGATTTAAATCCTTATTTGTTTGTACTCTTCAATATTGCTTTTCATTTAGGCAATTTTAACCCGTGTTTGTGTACATAATTTATCCAATGTAACCTTAATGTTGTGATCTATCTTTTTGTTTGGGTACATGTTCTCTATGCTTTTTTTAAGCTTTAATAAAATTATTTTTCAAAAATATACATGTATATACAATTTTATTTATATAAAAATTGACTGATTTAGTTTTATGAATAAACATTGGCGTTGTGTATCATGAAAATATAAATGAGATTGAAATATGACATGGATACAAAATTTCTAGAAACACTAGTGCAAAATCTACCAAATTAAAATATTTTCTGTTTTTTGACCATGATAAAATATATCTATTTTTAAAATATCACAAAAATGAAATCATGTGATTTTAAACTTATAATTGCGTTATAGCAATAATAAAATAGCATACATGAACATTATGTGTTTTGCAAAATACGAATTATATAGTATATTTTTATGATTTTATATTTTTATAATTTCAGCTATTAACGATCACAATGTCATATTCGATAACAACCCACTGTTAACGTACCTACCTCACAGAGTATATTGGAGAGAATTATTCACAAATCCCAAAACTCAAAAGGTTTTTGGATTTGTTCAACCTCAAGGTACGTTTATTTTTAATTATATTAATTTCTATACATAGGTATTATTATGCTTGCAAAATGATTTTATTTTAGTAAAATTAATAAAATAAAATAAAATAGAAAAAGAATAAAATCAGATCAGATTTAATAAATTATTTTATTATTATTATTTATCTTTATACAATATTAACAAATAAGATGTCTCAAACACGCGACTTGCGATATGTTGCCAGAATGTGCGGTAAAATTACCAATAATTATGAAAAATAAGGTAGTGATCTTATCAGAGTATTTAATTTCTATATTTTTCTAAGTCTATGTTTCTAAAACTTCTTTGCTACATCGATTTTTCAAAATGCTTTTTGTGTAACCTTTTCTAAAAAAATCCATAAAGTCTGTCTATCGGTAAAATGATTTAATGGTAACTTAATCCCGCATTTGTGGACGATTTGCATTTCATATGCAGTTCATTAAATTCATATATGCCACACTCCACCATTTATATTATTATTAATTGAATACAGCTGTTGCGGCAGCAGCGCAGTGGAAGAGCCTTTTTTTATTCCTCGTTGAAATGCAGAGAGGACATTCGTTATCATTTTGTTTTTTAATATTATTTTTATTATTATTATCATTTAATTCATTATTATTTTTGTTTTTATTATTATTTTTATTTTTATCATTATTGTAATTATTTAATTTATTATTTTCTAAATGTAAATAAATATATCTCATACTTGTCTGGCCGAATAAGGTCAATTCGACTTTATCACCTTCAATCAGGGCTCTCAGCATGCAGTCAATTGTCCGTTTCGCCAAATCCAACATTGTATTGAACAATGTGAAATAGAAATTGTAGGAGAATTTCTCGTTCAAAATTTCAATGAGTATGTTATAAATTTTCAGCTGACAAAGTTCGGTTAAATTGTTGAAATTTTCGACAATAATTAGCTTGACATGTGTCGCAACGTGACTGAGTCTTTGCTTCCGTGTCACAATATCGCGTCCGTCGCACATTATCCACGTTAAGATTGCATTTATCAAATTTATTTTCATCGTTTCGATGAGCGATAATTGTTGAATCAAGTGGTTCAATTGTTCGCTAGAGTAACTATTCGAGTATTTTAAGCCTTTAATTTTGATATTTCTCAAATGAATAATTTGGTTTGTTATGACATCAATGTAGTTTCCAATTTGATCGGCACTTTTGCTCGCTCTTTCGACCATTCGATCTTTAAACGGGTGGAGTTTATCCCACCAAAACGATCGGATATAATTTACAAATATCAAAAACGATTCAATCCTACTGCAATAAAGCATCATTTCAATTTTGATATTCATTATAAAAAATCGATAAACTCGATTTATAATTTTTTATTAATATAAAACTACAATAATAATACGGAGTTACCGTACTTATTCAAACAAAAACCAAAGTTAATAAAACCAATGTTAATATGAAAAAAATATATATACATATCATCTCATATAAATATATATATATATATATATATATATATATATATATATATATATATCATTTTTATATTAAAATTAAATTTAACTTTTTTTTATTTTTACTTTGATAAAATTAATATGATAAAATAAATTTGTTTTTTAAAATAAAATTATTTTAAAACGAAAAATTTATTTAAAATGAAACCGAACAACAACCAAGAGTTAGTATTATTGCATTACTCTAAATCATGACATTCAGCGTTGACATACTCAAGTAGCGTTTTTACACTTTAATGTTTGCAATGTAATGTATTTGTGTACATTGTTTATTTATTTTATTACTTACGGCTTCCTGCTGTTTCAAAAGGATCCCTTTATTTGTTCTCAGACAAGGTGGCCTGCACACATGCACCACTTCTGCTCATCATTGACCTATGATTTAGATTATCATAAAGGAGATCAACATTCATTTACCACAATCAGTGTATTCTTTTGAAATTAATCGCTATTTTAACAGTTTTAAATAAATTCTAGCACATGATTATTTGAAATGATTCTTAGAAATACTCGTCAATCAAGTCATATAACATATAACAATATATATAACATATAATAATATGTTGATACGGTACGATTTAAAGGATTTTTGCGATCATATATAAAAAGGTAGCACAAATGAATGTCATGTGATATTCTGTTAATCAAGACAACCTAATACTTATTAACTTCAATGTCCCAGTTAGTTCTAAACTCAGTATCCATCATTCAAAATGATTGCTGGATATGTGGTGAGATCGTCCGTGACTATCATATGATTAGTTACTGTGACATGGTGAATTGATGTGAATTATGATCCATTGTCTTTGCTAGATGCATAAATAGAGAAAGCTTTGTATTAAATGATAGAATAATCATGTTTCATCAAGACTATTGTTAGGAATTAAAAATGTTAGTAAAATCTTTGAAAGAAGGTTAAATTAAATATGTACAAATTAAAATTTTTATATAATTAAATATGTAAATTTTGAAAAAAATAAATTACTAAAATTAAGGTCTAATTAAATTGTTAATAATTAAAAATTTTTGAAAGTTTTAAATATAATATAAAATTAAAATATATAATTTTTATATATGTAACGATTTTTAAAAATTAATAAAATTAAACGAAACGATTGAATATTTTAAAATGTTATCGTAATTTAAAATTGATTTATAAAATTAATATCAAAAAATCAAATATAAATATTTTTAAGTATTTTTATTTATATCGGTTTAAGATTTATAAAACAAATTGTTTCTCAAAAAATAAATTTGTTTAAATATTAGATTTAAACATTTTTGTGTGGTATAAAAAAGTTTGGATGTTTGAAGCAAATCTTAATAATAATTCCGAGGATGTTCCAAGAACCTCTAATAACTATATTCGGAAATATAGTACGCACTTCAGACAAAACAGAAACTGATCTAATTGAGCTACGAAATTTTCCTTTAACAAACATTCTGTTATTTAATAGTTGTTCCTGTAAAACCTTCAAGTTGGAAAAATGAAAATAATGATTAACAGTACCCAGAAAATAGGACTTTTTGTCTGTGACATTAACAATGTGCATGCTGACTGATACAAATAATTGTCAATATTTCATTGTGTTTGAAAAGTTCTTGTAATTTTAATTTTACCGGAAACCTTTATATAAAATATATAACATCTTAATATCAAATACATAAACGAATTTAACTAATATTGCATTTAAGGAATTCGGAAAAAACAGTAACATAATCAGAGTTTGTTTGTAAAACAAAGAATATTAACATTCCATTCCAACGGAGGATAACTGTTTCTTTTCTTATAAAACTGCAGCAATTATGTCGCTGGATGTCACATAAAGTGTATGTTCTGTAACGAACTTTAAGGTTCTAAAACCGATTCATTTGATCTGGAATATATTTTCACCCCTACAATTAAAATACTAAATGCATTGTTGTTTTCAAAATATGAATGTATTAATATTGTATAAAAATCATTTTAAAGGAAAACTATATCCCAAAAGTTTAATCTTTTGCACTATAGAATTATTACAATAAGATTATGAGACATTACTTATCTAATGTCATCGTTTCAATCAATTGACGTTTAATTCTGCACACAAATGCGACGAAATTTAAACTATGGATGCATCACATTGCAACAAAAATGACAATTCTTATCTAATAGTCAATAAAACGTGATTGAGTCAATTACAATTTATATTCTTCATGGTGCTACCGAAGAATCCGTGCAATATATATGAAGCAAATATTATTTTGTCATGACATTGAAGTTTGCATTGTAGCCATATTATATATTTAATTTGCATAGTTTGTTTAAAATTATTATAGTTTTTATTCATATTTGCGAAATTTTGAAATTTGATGTAAGTAATGATTAATGCAGTGGAATATCACACAGCGTTTTAAAGTTTCTGACATTACCTTCTGTTCCAAATGACCTACGTTTTCCCGATTGTAGGAGACATATTACGAGGTTTTTTGCTCATACAGAGCAGTCAACAAGTCGATAACACTGTTCAAACACAGGAGATAGTTAGTTTTTGATGACCAAATGACTGGACGCCAATGTGAAGTGTCTAACCAAATCAAAGAATGTTATTATATTGCGAGAGTACTTTTGAATCTTAATGTTGGCAATGGCTGATGCAGTGAATGTGAACAAATAACTTATGTATTTTGTCATCAGAAATGTTAAAGAGAAACTAAAGGAGTGCTCTTAGAAAAAACTCCTTTTCCCATTGTATGGTGAAGCATTCTTGTGTAAAATCATCACTCAAGAGGAAACCCCTCTCAGTCGATATCTGACAGAGTCTCAACTTGAGTCAAGTGAATGAAGATTTCCAGGATAATCAAGTTACAAGAAGATGAAATATAGAACTTCCCACAGAAAATACCTAATACTGAGAATTTTGTAAATGACTGTGGTGTTATCATTGCTTATGTTGCTGAAAAAACACCAGGCTCAACTCTGCATATTACTATGGTCTTGTTAGAAAATTTCAAGATGCTAGACGAAAAGAACGGGGCATTTTCTTATTGTTTCTTCAAGACAAGGCGCCAATTCACAAAAGAACAGCATCATATGAGTTCTGGAGGAAAATGGATTTGGCCTATTGAATAATCATCCCTATAGTCCAGACCTTATGATTTCTACATCTTTAGGAACATTAAAAAATATTTGCGTAATAATCAGTTTAGAGATTTAGTTTCCTGTGTGATGGGCCATCGGATTTCTTCAAAAATTAATTCATTGAACTGATCCAACGCTTTCAAAAGTATGTGAATTTAAATGACTTGTGTGATTAAAAATGATATATATATATATATATCTTATCTTATAAAAGCCCTAGTCACTCACTGCCTCACTGCCTCATTAACGCTCATATTATCTACTTACAATTGTAAGTAGATATTTATATTAATAATAATTCATATGGAAAATTATTATTAGCAGAATTTTCCATATGAATTATTATTAATATAATTATCTACATACAATTGTAAGTAGATAATTATATTAATAATAATAATTATCTAATTTATCTTTATAACATAAGATGATAGGTTAAACTTTGACAATTACAAAGAATGGAATGTAAAGTCAAAATAATGGAAATACAATTACTAAAAGGGCATCAGATAAAATGTTCTGAAATATTTAAATTGTGAAG
>MQRK01185040.1:4465-21658 GCA_001938485.1 Girardia tigrina | reverse complement strand
TTTGTACCATTGATTATTAAATAAAAAATTTATATTTGAAGTGGCAAATGTCAAAAGTTCTCGAAATGCAACCACGTTTAAATTTTTTTTGTGTTCATGAGAATTATTTTTCCAAATTAATAAAATAAAATTACTAATATAATAATAAAATTACTAAATGTTTTTGAAAATATGTTGATTTTTATTATTAATTCATTAATATTAAAATTATTTTTGAAATAAAAATTGGGTCGAACAGCCCGCAAATTTATGTACGATCATTTATCTAATTGTCTAGCTGCAATTATATGTATATATACACATATATATAATATTTTTCTAAAAAGTTTGTTTGTTTGTTTGTTGCTCACGCTTTTCAATGTGAAATTGCGGACGAAACGGACTGAATTCATTTAAGGACGTGGTCAATCTGGATAGCCCGCATCAATAAAATTTTGTCAGTACAGCGCTTTCGTCGAAAGACACCAGGAATCCGATGAAATTGATCGAAAACCGTACAAGTCGTTAAATGGTTACATAAACACTGTGTAAACTGCATTTACGTAAATTAAAAATATTATTTTGAATTATAAAAAAGAATTTAAAACAACTATTGTTGTTTTTATTATCAGAATTATCAAATAATAAATATTCAAAAATCGTGTTTTATTGTTATTTTAATAATCGATGGATGAAATTTACAATGATGTCAAAACTGGTTCGCTCGATTGCAACCAAGTCTCTACGAAACTGCCACAATACTTTGATGAAGCGGACACGTGGTTTTGATAAGTCGAGACCGTTTTCAGATTGTCTAAGATCTCAAGCGAAACAACAAAATTCCTTCACGTCACTGCCAACTTTCCACCATCCATTCTCATGGAGTTTCAAGAATACTTCAATACCAAATCGGCAACACCTTACACAGATCTCCAACAAGAAATAATCCAAGTCGCAGACAACCATCATCAGTTCACTTTGATGCGCTTTTCTCCGCTAACGGCAATGGTGACCGACGTCAGTCGGAGCACCTAAGGATTCTACAGTGTCATCGTCATCAACTCGGACCGACTTCCGAGGACGATCAAATTCTACGGAACATCTTCCTGCAGGCACTTCCGATTGGCATCCAGAAACAACTCATTGTGAATGGGAACCCAAACTTATCACACCTAGCCTCACTCGCGTATGATCTACTCAGGGTTAAACAACCCAACTGTATAAATGCCGCGGAAAAAATCCTTTTCTAGCCCAAATGGAGAAATTTACGGATGAAATAAATCAACTCAACAGGAGAATAGACAAAAGCAAAAACCAAGAACAGACCGTCATGTGCTATTATAACCGCAAATTCGGTCACAAAGCACAGAAATTTCTCAAACCATGCAACTAGAACGAACACACATCTTCAGGAAAGGATAAAGGTTCCGCGTGAAACCGGTAACGCCGAACCACACAAAACCACCGGATAAGTTATCCTCAATTTTTACTGTTCCAGCCACCACAGACAACAAAGTACTTCACTTTCTCGTCGACACGGGCGCCGACGTAATCATACTACCCTACAGCTTATTCCAACCCTGCGGAGGATCGGAAACTCAGAACCTCGTAGTGGCAAATAGGCAGGATATCCGTACCTACGGGAGACAAACGATCGTATTCTAGTTCACAGGGATACAAAAAAAATTCAAGTGGAGCTTTATACTGGCCGACGTCCAGAGACCGATTTTAGGATCAGACATCCTTGCTCACGAGGACATCACTGTCGACTGCAAAAGAAATCAAATCTCAACAAGAAATCACACTATCTCGGGATCAGAGAAGACATGCCACAGCGTCACGCCCTCAGCAACCGAGGTCACACTGGCATTGAGAATAGAAACAAACGGTCCTGCAATCGCCCAGAAACCGAGAAGAATTGGGAATCACATTCTCAGCACGTTTTGCGAGGAATTCAATCGCATATTTGCAGAAGGCACAATTAGAAGAAGCACGAGCTCCTGGTCTTCACCTTTAGTTCTCGTCAAGAAACCAGAGGGAGATACCGTCCTTGCGGCGGCTACATGTTTTTAAATTCTGTAACACGACCGGACAGCTACCCTCTGCCCAGAATGTCAGACATCTTGGATCGAATATCCGGGAAAACAGTCTTTTCAACGCTAGATCTAAAAAAGGCGTTTCACCAAATTCAGATTCATGAGACCGATATCAACAAGACGGCCGAAACGACACTCTTCGGGTTATTTGAATACACCACCATGTCTTTTGGCTTACGCAATGCATCCAAGATGTTTCAAAGATACACGGATGCTTTGCTTCAGGGCACTGAAGCCTTCGCAGCCTGCTACATTGATGACATTATCCTATTTTTGGACTCGCTCGAGCAACATGAACAACATCTGTCACATACTACAACAGAAATCATTACAAATAAACGAAGATAAATGCAACTTTAGAGCAACCGAAGTCCAATTCCATGACTTTATAATTTCCCAGAGCGGGATCAAACCCTTCCAGAAACGAATTGACGACATAGCAAGCCTCAAAGAACCAAGCGATACCAAAGCGCACCAAAGGTTCCTGGGAGCAGCTGTATTTTATCAATGGATGATGCCAAAATTATCCGAAACAATGGTCCATTCCATGATCTGATCTCTAAATCGGACCGAAACAAGAAAATCACACTGAATGCCTCACAAAAGAAACGTTTTACTCAATCAAACAAAAGCTCAACGAAATCACCAATATGGAACCATTTGATCATAAAAAGGTATCTAATTCTTTGCACTGATGCCTCAAAGACAGTCGTGAGAGCAAGCCTCAACCATGAAATCAATGGGTCACTTGCACTGATAGCATTCTTTTCACGAAAGCTAACGGTGGCCGAACAAAAATATTCAACTTTTGACAGAGAGCTACTCGCCATATACCTGGCAACCAAGAAGTTCAAGCATTATCTAGAATGTTGCACCTTTAAGATTTTAAACAGATCACAAGCCTCTCATATACATTCAGTCCATGAAGGAATAATCAAACAGACAATGGAGGCACATACAATTGCTTAATCAATTCTCGATTCAGCTGAAATACATAAAGGGCTCTGAGAATATTTTTGCAGATATCCTCTCAAAGACATTCGAGAACCAGGAAGATCTGAGCGAAATAACGATGATATCCAAATCTGATCTTATCATCGAGCAAGAAAAAGAGAACAATGATCTTCTCTCAGACAATGAATTAAAAGTCAGAACACAGGGAAGAATTCTAATAGACGTAGCCAATGGAAAGAAATGAGTCATTTTACTAAGCAAATTTCGCTATTACGAGTTTCAGCGACTGCACGACATTGCTCATCCCGGTGCTAACAAAACCATTGATCTAATCCGAGCCCGCTATGTTTGGAAAAGGATGAAAGCAGACGTCCGGAAATGGACCCGAGAATGTCACAAGTGTCAATCAACAAAAATAACCAGACACACCGAATCGAAACTTGGCAAACTTCCGGACAGAGGCAGACTCAAAGTACTACCCATGGAAATTGTCGACCCACTGCCGATGGCAGATGGTAAACGCTATTTATTGACATTCATCGACATGCACTCTTCATGGCCCGAAGCGGTTCCAATCAATGATATCACATCCACCGCTGTTTGCAAAGCACTCACCAACACGTGGATCTCTCGCTTTTGACCACCAGAAATCATCATTACTGATCAGGGCAGACAATTTCTCTCGAACAAATTCAAAAGCACATGTGAGAGATTTGGAATCGAATACAGGCAAACAACCGCATATCACCCTCAGTGCAATGGGAAGATTGAGTGATTCCACCGCTCTCTTAAAAATGCGCTCAGAGCACACAGTGAAACATGCGATCTACCGATCGTTCTACTCGGATTAAGAAACGCCACTATCCCTGGTTCAATGGCCTCTTCCGCACAACTCCTCTACGACTCCTCCACCAGACTTCCAGGAGACATCATCACAGAAAAAACGAGAACCAGGAACACTACACAGAAGACCACGTCACACGAGCTATAAACGAATTCGGTATTCCAATCATAAACAAGTAGTTGGCCCGCAAGATCTTTCTACCACAGGCTCTCAAATACTGCAAATATGTATGGATCAAGACCGATAACTCTGGCTCGCTGAAGCCACCATACGATGGACCTTATGAGGTACTCAGTAGATCTGACGACTTGAAAACCTTTGACTTAAAGATGGATGGTTGCACAAAGAAGCTCTCAATAGACAGATTAAAACCAACGTTTACTTGTCATGATACTCCGCATCTTATGCAGGGGCATATGTAAACTGCATTTACTTAAATTAAAAATATTATTTTTAATTATAAAAAAAAGATTTTAAAACAACTATTGTTGTTTTAATAATCAGAATTATCAAATAATATACCGTACGATTCATAAGTCGTCGTCTCAAAATATGGAACTATACTGCGATGTAATGTAAAACTTTTTGAATATGATATAAATGTATTACGACATGGTTTTTACGCAGTACAACTTGAAGACATGAAAAGAAAAAGGTTTTACAATAATTTTTCAAAATATTCACCATTTTTCTGCAAACTTAGATTACATCGCTCCACAAAATTCGTGTAGCATTTTCGAATGATGCGGTGATCGATGTCTGACAGCACTCTTGAAATATTGTGAGTAGTTCGTCGAGGTTCAGATAGTTATTTTCGATGGCGTAAACTCGATCTTTGACATAACTCCATAGCCAGAAGTCAGGTATCGTCAAATCGGGAGACCGAGGTGGCCATTCCTGGGGTCCTCTACGACCAATCCATCTTTGTGGGAAATGTTCATCCAGCCACGTTCGCGCTGCAATGCTTAAATGCGGGGTGCGCCATAATGTTGATACCAATGTTGCGTGTTATCCACAACAAAAGGCAGCAACTTTTGATTCAGAACGTCGACATATCGTACCTGGTTCATTGTTTCACGGATAATACTGAAAGCTATTCCAAGGTTGTAGGAAACTGCTGCCCAAATAGTTAATCCCGGCGATTTCATAGGCACACAAATCAAACGATGTTCATTCTCTTCAGAATAATAAAAAAGATTATGCTTTCGCACATGACAATTAAGGTAAAACGATGTCTCATCAGAAATAATAATTCTTCTGCAAAATTGGTGCCATTTTCGTTGATTATCCAAGAACAAAATTCAATTCTTAGATCTGGGTCATCTTCTGTTAACTCTTGTTGAAAAGAAAACTTGAAAGGCTTTACCTTTTCTTGCTTGAGGTAACGATGAACAAATCTCAGCGAAGTACCAAGAACACGTGCAACCCGTCGTTGATTTGCAGTATAGTTTTTTTTCACATACTGAACAACACTTTCCTTCATGTGACATCAGATGGTCTTCCTGATCGTGGTTTTGTTGACAAATTCCCCGTTTCTTCGAATTTCTTCTTCCAATGCTGAACCGTTGTTCTCGGTAGCGGTCCACGTTTGAAACGCTCTTTAAAAATTTGACACGCTTTTGTGCAGCTTTCATAAACGATTGCATGACTAGTGATGAAAACTTTATCTTTAATAGAAAATTCGACATTTCCACTTGCTTCAGCCATTGTACTGGCAGTTGGCGTATTTGAATAAAAGTGAAAGTACACAAAATAATATCAGACATTTAAAAATTCAATTTCATAGATATTGAATAACCAGATAATCAATCAATAGGCCGTAAACAATCAAAGGAATATAATTGAATATGAAAGTATGCAGAAAACCATAGATTTTCTTTGCTTTATAAGAGAAAAGGTCGAGTCAGACATCGATCACCGTATCATTCGAAAATGTTACACGAATTTTGTGGAGCGATGCAATCTGTGTTTGCAGAAAAATGGTGAACATTTTGAACAATTGTTGTAAAACCTTTTTCTTTTCATGTCTTCAAGTTGTACTGCGTACAAAACCATGTCGTAATACATTTATATCATATTCAAAAAGTTTTACATTACATCGCAGTATAGTTCCATATCTTGAGACGACGACTTATGAATCGCATGGTATATTCAAAATTCGTGTTTTATTGTTCTTTTAATAATTGATGGATGAAATTTACACACTGATTTCGAATAATGACGATTTTGATGATTCTTACAAGGAATTTCGTAACTCTTTTTATGAAAATACTAATAAAATACTATATTATTATATTATTTTATATTATTATATTATATATTTATATTTCTAATTATATTTCTAAAATATTTAATTATATTTCTAAAAATCAATTTAGGTTAAATTCGCAAAATTTCGTTATCATCTGATTCACGGTTTGTCTGTTAAGCTCAAATTTTACTATGATAATATATATGATGATAAAATGCGAAATATTGGAGGAACAGTGAGTGAATCCACGTAAAATTGAGATAACTCTGCATAATCCGCATCGAGACGGTTCTATCTGTACAGCGTCTTTGCCCAAAGGCTCTGGGAACCGATTTAACCAACTGACTGTTAAATCAACACAGAATTCAAAACAATAAATAATAAATTATAATAATTACGATTTAAAAAATTAAAACAAAAACTTTCAAAGTCGAAAATTAAGCTATCCCGTCATATTTTACGGGTCTTTTTCTATTTCCTACCAATAAAGGATGTGAATTTAAGGATTATTTGTACTCAAAAGGCTCTTAGATTGTGTCTTTTTGAAAATATTAAAATTTTTAATAGATAATAAATTTGTTTTTTAATTTTTGTTCAATTATAATTAACTAATCAACCAATTTAAACTTTTTGTATGTTTCTTTTATGAAAATCCTTTTTTCTCACTAAATTGCACTAGCTGATTACGAATCCACTATTATTTTCTACCCAGAACATATAGTTTTTCTTCTAGAGCTACCTTGGTTGAAAGACAAAAAAAGTTTTAATGCAACATAACTTTACAAATTTTCGGCCCAACAAAGATTCCTTTCTTTAGTTTCGCTTGACCTATGAGCGGAAACTTCTCCTGCAAGTACTGAAAACCAGCAGCATCTCAATTCATTGCCTTCACAAAGTTCTTCATTAGTCCTAGCTTAATATGCAGTGTAGGGTATGTAGTGTAGCAGTATGTAGTGTAGCAGTATTTTTCAGGGATCCAGTAATGGTTGATAGCTGACATTCATGCGCCCAGGCTGTAGCATCTCTCTTCGTGGCCAGTCTGGTCTGATGTAATGTTGTTCTCTTGCTTTGCTCTCCCACTCACACAGGAAAGAACAATACTTTGTATAGCCACTCTGTATACCTAGCAGCAGCCCGATTACTTTCAAATCCCCACAAATGGCCTACTGATGCTTGGAATACTGGATCTTCAGTAGCAACTCCTCCATATTGTGTTTCATCTCCTTCATATGCACAGCTTATCCATCAGGGACAGATGGATATTTACTTCCTATGTGTAGTAGAATCGTCTTCAAACTCAATTTGGAGATGTCTATGAACAGTCGACATTCATTTTGCCCATAAGAAAAACCAAGCTCCTTAAGGCGACTATTAATGTCATTGCAGTAGCAGAGATTACCTTGCTTCTCGAACAGGGTAGATAAACTCCGGTGACGTTCTCTGCACATGGATATCATAGTTCCAGAGACAAAAAGGTTAAATTAAATTTAATCTTAATTTAACTAATCACATAACTCTAGAATTTTTTACTGATTAATGATATAGTTTTGAGTGATAAAATGTTATTTAGTTCTACATTGACATTTTTGCATTTACAGTACATTCAAATAATTAATAGTAAAAATGTGTGAACCTTGAGTGGCACCATCTATTCCTAACCACAGCCACCACTGACGTATACATAACAAACTAGAGGTACTCGACAAAAAGGAAGTTCAGATTCGTGATCAGCGCATTCAAATTAGCTAGAAACAAGCAATTTCAAACAGGAAACAAAACTTGGGTTTATCAGTGTTACATTAAATGTTTTAAAAGCTACTCACTAATTGCGCAATTCATTTCGCACGTTTGCCGCGTCACGATTATACTTACATTTTAATATAACATATTTGTTAAATGTGATATTAGAAAACTTTTGACTTTAATTAAATCTTGTATATAGTCATTTTCATTATTATACATTAAATATTTTTTTTATAAATACACTTGATTACTAAATATATCTCGTTTCTTTTGATAAATAATATTAAAATTTAATAGATATCATATTTTAAATGTTCTTTCTGTTAAATTTATTTTTAAAAGAACAAAACGGTACTCTTTTTCTCTTGGTCTCCTAAACTGCCATCTGTCAGTTCGGTTAATCCGAAATCGGCGACCTTCGCCGTTAGATCGTTTGCTACTAAAATATTATCGGCTCTTAAGTCTCGATGAACAACCTTTTCACTTTCCAAATATGCCATGCCTTCAGAAATCTAACAATATTGTTATTATGAATCCATTTAATTCTCTTACTTCTGCCATCATATGAACCATTTGATTGAGGTTAGTTTTCTTTCCATCGGGAGTCTTTAAATATTCCTTCAACGAACCATTTTTCATATACTCGACGATTATTAACATCGGCATATCCTGAGGTTCGGTACACACTCCAAGAAGTTCAACAATTTTTCTATGTCGTAATTTATGCATAATTTTAGCTTCCAGGACGAATTTCTCTCTTTCAGCTTTACTGGATTGTAACATTTTAGCAGCAACTTCATATGATCTTCCCCACTTTGCTCTGTGAACAGATCCAAAAAAACCTCTACCGATTTCATTAAGAATCTCGATATTCTCTCGATTGATCTCGATATCTTGAAAGTGTACCGGGGGTTGATAATTATCGGGCATAGGGTCCGTCAGAGGAATATGGGTGTTTCCGATCCCGTTTTCTGAATAGGGGTTATAAGTTCAATTAAACAAGAATGATTAATTACTTTCATAAAATTGAATGAGGGTTAAAATATCAGGAAAATTTCGAATATTAACAGAATAGGATATTCCTTTTTCATCGTGAAGAGTCTTTATTTGAAAATGTTTCACAATGCAAATCTTCTTCTTCTCGTCGAAATCTCTCACTGAGAGAGCGTAACTGTTTTCTTCTAAATTAACAAAAATTAATATATTTTTGTAAATTCAGTCACTTTTATCAATTTTATTGTATTAAAAAAGAAAATTAAAACCTTTTCGACAATACTATTCAAAAAGTTTGTGTGAGGATTTGGCGAACTCATAAATTTTTGAATATTTAAAATTAGCAAATATCTAAAATCAAAAGTTCTTGAAAAGAATTATAATTAAAAATATCTTTAATTAATTATAAAAAGTAATTCTAAGAAATAAGTTAATGAAATTTTATTTGCTAAAAATGTAATTTTTAAAACAGATAACTTTGTAAACATTAAAGCTATTTAAAAATTTTGTATGTTTAAAATTATCTGTTAAATAATTAATTTTTTAAAACAGTTAATATAAAAAAATAAAATAAAACAGCCATTAAAAATTTTATAATTAACGTATAAATATTTATAATTAAAACTAAAATTTATGTATTGATATATATAATAAAATTTGGATATTTGGTTTTTGTGCAAAATAAGAAAATATTGTTCCTCGTAAATTTGTTTGAAAAACAGTTAATAGACATACAAAATAAATATTTGGAGTTATGAATTCTATTCTTGACCTCGTGATGGTCTTTTCGCTAGTATCTATGGTTCATTAAAGAACTAGAAAGAAAAAAACTCCTAGAAAATCTCGCTGTCGAGAGACTAATTGTGTCTGGTCAGCGGTGCATGGTTACTGATAGCAAGTTTTTCTAGAACCACCAAGTGATTTTTATAAGAGTTTTCCGTAGAGGATTTAGTGGAATTTTCGCCTGCATCCCCCTTATCAAAATATCAGGATAATAGGTGAGTACTAAGGGGAAATGCTCCCACAAAATGCGTATGATTTCCTTTTAGATTTTTAGCTATGAGGTCACTTGATGTCACCAAAAAACTATAAACAGATAATATGTAATGCTATATTTTTATGCATTAAATTATTTACTCATTCATTTTATGTTTGGGACACATTCGCAACAATACCGCAGACTAAAACATTTTTCTAATGTTTACAGAAGAGGGTACCAAATCTTTATTTAATTGATGTCGAAGTTTTATCAATGGAGACTAAAAAAATTCAAACTAAAATAACAAATTAACATCTCATATAAAATATACTTTAATAAACCATAATAATAGAATGAATTTTTAAATTTTCAACTAAAGAGAAATAGAAGACGCTATTTTCAAATACATTTTTTTATTAAACCAATAAATTTCGACGGAATATCCGTAATCATCAGGTGATTCTGATTGTAGCTGTTAGGCTTATATATGTTAAAATGATGATTACATAATCAATAATGCAATTACTGTTTCACACAAAAACTTTCAATAAAATTGATGAGTCACTTGATTGGACATTAATTGCTGGAAATTGCTTAACATATATAAGCTTAACAGCTACAATCGAAATTGCCTGATGATGAAGTATATTCCGTCGAAATATGCTCTAATAAAAACTTGTATTTGAAAATGGAGTCTTCTAATTTTTAAAAAACAACTGCCATTGTTTTTTAAATTTATCAGTAAAGAGAAATAGTAGATCATTAAGTAACAAATACATGGATTTATTAAGTAATGAGTTTAAGATTAAATATTTAAATATGGTTTAAATATTAATTAATATTACATATGGTTTTGTAAAATAATCGAGTTGTTTAGGAATATAAGTTACACAGAGGAATCAATACAGTGGAAGCTTCTCAAACCTTGATGTAATTGTTTAGTGACGATGCTCCTAACCAAAGCCCAGTCATTGATTTCCAAAGGTCCGTTCTAGAAATTTTTGGCTCGAAAATGAACCAAGTGAAGACCTGAAACCAAAGTGAATAAAGATAAATTGAATGTTTTAATGGAAAAGTGACATCTCAAACTATTCGTGAATTAACGGCATCATTTGATGTTTCTTTTCCAACAATATTAGACTATTTGCATCAAGTCAACGTCGTAAAAAAGCTCGATAGATGGGTTTCACATGAGAACAAATCAAAAATCGATTAGATGCATTATTTCTTTACTTTCTCCTAACAAAGGAAAACTGTTTCTTTATCGTATCCATACGTGTGATTAAGCACGAATCTCTAATGCAAATAATAAGCTCAGTGGTTGTGTTTTTTGCGATCTCTAGACTGCTCCGAAGATCAGATAAGAAGATCATAAGAAGCAGAGACATAACACTCGGGAATTTCGAGATTGATCCTTTTTGATTTGAATTGATTGCTCATCGAATATTTCTTTTTTTATCGTTAATCAATGATAATAGTCAAATTTAAATTTCAGACAAACACGCAAAAAAATTTATTTTAATATTTAATTAAATTATTTAATATCTTTTTTATATGAAATATATCATATAAATACAGCAAGCAAACCAGATAAAAAAGAGATCAATGAATTGTCATTAAAATGATCAAATTATTCAAAGTTTCGAACGTCATTAATTGTCTTTTTTTGGCAAAGAGAGGAATTTTTAGAGGAAATAATAAGAATAAGGAAATATAAATAAAAGATAAACTTAAGTTCTTGAAATAAAAGCAATTTCAACAATAAAGAAAAATATTCTGTTGAAATTTCTTTTAGTATACTACAATTATTAAATAATAAAAAATATAATATTTAAGTATAATTATAATTAAAAAAAACAAAATAACTACAAAATATTAACAGGTACTTGATACAACCGTAAATAATCAGTTAAGCATAAAGATAATGTTTTTATTTCGTTATACTTTCGTCGTATAGCTTCTTTCTTCTTTCTTCTTGTATTGATAGGAAATAGAGCTTTGAAATAAATCCGGTAAATTAAATCACAAAAGACCACCGTCAAAAGTATTCCAGTAAAAATAAAGATTCGTGGTAATTAATTACTTTAATCTATTTCTTTATTGATTTTTTTATCTATATATTCTTTTGTTATTTAATTTTCCAAGATATTCCTTTAACTTATTTTTTTCTGTTTCTTTTTAGACTTCTTTTTTTCTTTAAACTCTGTTTTTTAATATTTTTGTTGATTTTCTTGGTTGGATAAAAATAAGTACAAATAAAAATAAGAACAAATAAAAATAAACACAATAATAAAAACGATCGCTTCATAAAATTAATAAAAATACACAGAACAATATTCAATCCAAAAAATAAATAAAATAAAAAATATATATAAATATAACTTAGTTTATTTTAAATATTAATAAAATATAAATAAAAATACCAATAAATTTATTTTATATATAAAAAAATCGAGCAAGACAGTTCTGAACAGGTTGGATAAAGAAGAATAACCAAAGTACTTTCCTAAGCCAAATATTCATAAAAAGTAGCTCATTGTAACGGATTGGCGGATCAATCATGGCGTCATCCATTATTACGTTATAGATTATAGCTACAAATTGAATGAAAGGAAGAAGAAACTTGCAAGAACCAATATTACTGAATGGGAATTAAAAATGCTAGGAAATTTTTTGAAAGAAGGTTAAATTAAATATGTACTATTAAGAACATTAATTGGGTTTTCTTTACATTTATTTATATCACAATTTGAATTGCCACTAGAACAATTCTCCGTAAAACTTGCATAGAGCTCGTCATGGTTCTTGATTGATAATCTTTAATAATATTCTTTAACGCCTTATTAATCAAACAAATTTAAATTATAGTTTAATCATTACAAAAATAATTTATACTTTATATTTAAAATAATTTTTATTTATTTTAAGAAAATATTATTAAAATATTATTTAGGAAATATTAGTTTAATTTTAAAGGGATTATTTAAATTTTAATAATTGATTAAACAACCCGAAGTTTTAAAATATTTAAGATATCAATCTTCCATCTGGGTGGGAGAAACACAATCCTAAAACAACATACCAAACAACACACAATAAACACCATTCAAAAATATTCCTCACATTTACAAATTAAAATTTATATATAATTAAATATGTAACGTTTGAAAAAATAAATTACTAAAATTATGAAGATCTATTCAAATTGTTAATAATAAAATTTTTTGAGAGTTTTAAATATAATATAAAAATTAAAATGTATATTTTTTATATGTAGAACGATTTTTAAAAAAATTATTAAAATTAAACGAAACGATGGTGATTTCGTTGGCTCTCATTCACCAGGCTTCTTCTCTACAGACATAAAAAAGCTACTGATAAAATAACAAATATGTGTCAATACTGTAGGAACATACTTTGTAGGGTTGAAATGGCTCTCATAAGAAATATAATACATCATTCTTTTTAATAAAGTCTCTGAATTTCATACTTGACGATCTAATTTTTTAATTATTCACAGCTTGGTAGGAATTATAAAGTGACATTTGGTCCACTATGTCAGGATTTGTAAAATTTGAAAGGTAGTTTCTGAAATCGCAATCCATTTTCAAGAGGTTTGGTAAACTTAGCGGATATCTTTATGTTTCGTTGTTTTGTATAAATAATTATTTTAGTGTTTCTAGTACATAATACAATGTAAGATTTTTTACTGAGATAAATTTAACCTTTTAGATATATCAATACTGAATAAAGAATGCTTAAACATCTTGTTAAGCATCCATTCACATGTCTGAAAATTTTTGTTGGAAATGGTGGCCCTACAGCAATCTAAAAATTTTTAATGGGTTTTGTTATCCGTATACCATAAAATAATGACCATAACATTCTTTAGATGAATATTTAGTTTTAGAAAGTGTCTATTTTATTCCATTTTGTCAAATTATTGACGTGAACATTGTTAGTTGTTTTTCTGGATGCATTCAGGACCTTTGAGAAATGGCTCTTTTAATCCGCAATGGGAACGTTGAGTAGATATTTTTGCAGTTGCTCTTCTCTTGGTTATTTATATATTGTGTTGCTCACGACTTCTTTTGCATTTTCGGGTTTGTAAATTATATGCGTAATCGTAAAAAGTGAAACACTGAATATCATAAGAGAAAATTTTGGGTTGTTTGTTTTTATTAAGATATATGGTTTTTCGATCAATATAATAATCTTTGCATTCAATATAATAAATATAATTCAAAACTAAAGAAACAAAAGTTTTAATTTTCGATTTTTTTGGTATGTATTACGCATTAAAATTTTTATTTATAAATATTTAATTTCTATTTTTCGTTTTTAATGACTATCTCAATGACAACACCATATTCTGATGAGGCTTGTACTAATGAAAATGAAATTCAAGGCAAGCAATTAGAACAACATGATGAAGAAAACACCGAAACTGTCACACATTCAGCCACCACAAGTCTTAACTAGTAAATAAAAAAACATTTTTTATATCCATTCTTTTTATTTAAAATAAAAAATATATTTAAACTTAAATTTAATAAAAAAAATCATTGATTTTTTAAAAAATCATTTTCTAATTCTTTTTCTATGGAAAAATTCTGAAAAAAAGTAGATTTCTAAATTTTATTTAACATATCCCAACAATTCAAATTGATCACTGAAGAAAGATGCCTACTGCCAAATAAATATAAATATATAAATATATTATATATATAATATAAACTACTTATAATTTATCAGTAGATATCTTTCAATTAATATTTTTCAGGAATTCCGAATTTTTCGTTTTATCCCATTTTGTGACCTTAAAAAGCCTTTTTAATCAAATTTTCCCATAATCATTTATTGTCATCGAGAATGAGTAAGTGTGGAAAGATTGCAAAAAATCGATTGAGTAAAAGGCCTTCAAAAATAGGTTTCAAAATTTCATGAATACATATATATAGAAAGTAAGCTAATAAAAAGAATGGAAAAATAGTCAGGTTTCAAATAATGACAGACATAAAAGAATTAATAGCTCTCTATCAGGACATTCAAACTCGGCAATCTAGTCGATGTATGGCATGAAATAGCAAACTGTTAAAATTATTTTAGAAAAATATTTGAAAACAATAGTGATACTTATTTTAACTCGCGGTGGAGATTTACATTCTTGACAAAACTTTAATCACAACACTTTGAGTTAAACACTATGAATAAAATTCATGTATCTGTTTCTTATCTGTATAAGATGTGACTGAAATTTTTTTTGTTTTTTATGAAGAGATTATGAAGATAAAAGAGAAAAAAGACAAAGTGATTGTGATTAAACCTTATCTTGTCATATTAAATTGACATTTTATAGTCTGAAAAACCGAAGTTGTCAGATTTGCGCGGTCTTTCTTCGCACTTTCTCTCACTATTTGCGACTCTTTATTGAAAGTTTCACCACGTATCACAGGTCAGTATAACGCGATGATTTCTGTCCATTAATTGATCAAAAACCACAATGTAACTTCTTTTACAAATGAGTACATTTATTGCTTCCGTAGTTTGAGAATCATAAATTTGAGAATTATAAAGGGAATATTTTAATGGGCTCAGATTCGACCGTTACTTTCTCATTGTAGGAACATACAAAAGTAGTATAAATTATGCAGTTTTAGTTAGTTTTTATTTAACTAAATGTTTGCGGCATGAAAATTGTGTTGGAGTTACTATAAACCGGGATTGATTAATTACGGAAAAAAATTATTGAGAATTCAGTGTCTATTAAAGTTATTTATGATGAATACATTTCTTATGTACATTTCGTAGGTTCATCATGTGAAATTTGAAGCTTCAAAATGTTCCCGGACTTTAATATGGAGCTACGCGACCCCATAAAAAGAATTAATTAATTCGTTTACTTTTAAATCATGGTTAAGACAGAATATGATTAAAAAACCACACTACTTCCAACTGAGATAAGATGGTTCTCCTGAGGACGAAGTTCAAAGAGATTATTGAAAAGAATAATAAAGTTATTAGATTTTTTAGGCAAAACCATCTCGAATTTCGGAATTGTGTTAATCAAATTTTAAGATTGATATTTTTGATTATTTTGTTTAATAATTTCAAAGAAATCAATAACTTGAACGGGTTGATTCAAAATAAAAAATTCAATTTATTTAAGCTAAATCTTGATATGTTTTACAAATGTTAACTCATGAAAGAATAGATGTAAAATAACTGTTCAGATATCTTTTTGAATGCAGAGGATTTCGTAATTGAAAATAACATTTCAAGACTTTGCTAGCTGTAAATCAGATTGTGGTGCACGCGTCAATGTGACAATAAGAAAAAACCTCAAAAATTACATTTTTGTTTTATTGTTCACACAAATTAGTGAAAATTTGAATTTGACTGTAATAGTGAATCATAAAAATAAATGCATCATTTGCAATGAGTTCCTTCATTATTTTTGACCCAACTCTCAGCACGAATGAGACCGAGGAATGAGTGAAAACGATCGCTCAAGAAAACAGAATAAAACTCCGACACACCAACAACCTGCCACACGATACATGAGCAGCACGGATGCACGCCTCAAGGATTTGCATGCACTCGAGCTAACGGGGTCAGAAATCACGGTCGCAATTGCTAATGATAGGGATCCCACTAAGTGGTGCCTCGGTCACACCGGTCGACCGAACGTCAGGGTCGTTACGCCACTGGGACGAGTCTCAGTGGGGCAACAATACAGATTCAAGGTGGCACTCTATCCAGGTCCTTGAAAAACGGAACTCTCTACAGTCGAGTGGTTCGGGACGCGGCTGACTCGAGCTGTGTCACGGACTATACAGATATTAAAATGAATTGCTGTATTATGACTTGTTTTTAGGATTTAAAATGAAAATTAATAATTTGGTGAACTAATTTGTAAAATAGAACTTGGATCCTCCTTGATAGATTTTTCATTCATCAATATATTTCAAATAGATTAATAAAATTTCAAATTATCTGAATCAGAATTCGATACTTAAATATTTAAAGAAAATATATTTTAGAAATTTCATTGGTCAAAATTATTATGAATATTTATGTTTAAGAATATTTTTTGATATTTTTATTTAAAATAAAATTATTTAAAATAAAATTTACTAAAAATTTTGAAGAATAACGGAAATATGCTTTATAAATAAAAAATAAATCAATTTTGTTAAATAATATTTTATTAGAGCAATATATTTCGACAAAGTTTCCTTCATCATAAGGTATTTCTGATCATACGTTATATACGTTATATGATAAATATGCAATTAATTATGTAGTGAGGAATATTTGGAATATTGATGTTTTGTATGTTGTTTGAATGTTG
>MQRK01185036.1:13744-40158 GCA_001938485.1 Girardia tigrina | reverse complement strand
CAACAATCAGAGAACTTGCAGATGGGTTGGGCATTAGTCATTCAACAGTCGTGGATCATTTAAAACAACTTGGAAAAATCAAGAAACTTGATAAATGGGTTCCACATGATTTGAATGAATATCAAAAGAACCTACGCTATGAAATTTGTTCTACTAATCATCTTCGCAATAAAAACGATCCATCTCTTGATCGTATTGTTACCTGTGATGAGAAATGGATCCTGTATGATAACCGACGTCGATCTGCACAGTGGTAGGACAAAGATGAAGTACCGAAACACTTTCCAAAACCGAAACTAACACCCCGTAAGGTTATGGTGACAGTTTGGTGGTGTGATGCTGGAATCATCCACTATAGTTTCTTCAATCCAGGTGAAAAAATCACAGTGGAGGGGTACTGTCATGAAATTGATGAAATGCATAAAAAATTGAAAACCCTTTGTCCGGGATTGGTCAATCGAGAAAGTCCCATCCTTCTTCATGATAACGCTAGACCTCATATTTCAAAAGTGACTCTTCAAAAGTTTAATGAGTTTGGCTATGAAACCCTGCTTCATCCACCATATTCACCAGACCTCTCGCCAACGAACTTCTACTTTTTCAGGCATTTGTACAACTTCCTACGTGAAAAAATTTTCAAAAACCAAAATGATGCTCAAAATGCCTTCCAAGAATTCGTCGCTTCGAGAATCGATGCATTTTATGCTGATGGAATAAAACAACTTGTTTCTCATTGGCAAAAATGTATTGATGCCAACGGTTCATATTTTGATTAATAAACGATTGTTTCTGTGAATTTGCACGTCTTTGAAGTTTGTGTCCCAAAACCGCCAATATTTTTCGACCAACCTAATATATATATATATATATATTATTCTGAATTTGTGAAATTGCCGAATTCACGAACTCGGCAATTTTTTTAACAAAATTTTAATTCAATTATGTATTTAACATGAAAAAATATCAATTTAATATGAAAAAATATCGATTTAGTATGAAAAAATGCATTTAAAATACAAACGTTTGCAATTCAGCTTGCCTCCAAGGAAGAAGTTTAAATAACTATGAATAAAAATTTATTTTTGGAGTCTATTTTGCATATTAAATTGAGATTTTTTACATATTAAATTGATATTTTTTTATATTAAATACATAATTATTACATTTTAAAATGAAAATTTTTCATATCGTTGGTGAATTTGGCGAAAATTGACTAGTTCATGAATTAGGCAATTACAATATTTCAGCAAACTGTTGCAGAATTCACGAACTAGTCAATTTTTACCGATTTCAATATTTATATGAAAAATTTTTATTACAAGTTTTTATTACGTTTCATTTGTTTGTATGTCTGGATGCATCAAATCTTGCGATCGAAAATTCACCCACTTCCCGTTCACCTAGCGACATGAAACTTTCAGGACTGATGTATTCTAGGTGACAATACACTTTTTCACTGTCACTGCTCATCTACCGCCTTTAGTTTAGCCGCAAAAAGTAATTAAAGTGTCGTTCTCATGTTTTCCTCAGTAGTAGGCTTTGAAATTTGCTACATCTAAATGCAAATTGAAAGCGGGTTTTCGCCTAGTAGGCTTTGATAATTCAGTCAAAAAAATGTGGGAAGTGGGTGAAATAGACACAGAACCGCAAACATCTGACAAATTATAAAAGCTTGTACACCAAAAATGTTTTTGGTGTGATATTATTTTAAAATGAAAATTTCTCAATTTAAAATGAAACATTATGTATTTAATATGAAAAAATATCGATTTATTATGCAAAATAGACTCCAGATGTCAATTTTTAATCATATTGATAACAACTTCTTCCTTGGTGACAAACTGAATTGCAAACTTTTGTATTTTTGAAAGAATTTTTCATATTAATAACCAAATTCATCCATTTAAAAATATATTTCAAGACAATATATTTCGACGGATCTACCGTCATCTTCGGGTCAATGAGTGATAATTTAATTTGCCTGTATAAAAATGCAAAAATAATGATTATGTAATCGATTGCATGAAATCATGCTAATCAAAAATTCTCAATAAGCTGGTTGAGACTGTCGATTGAACATTGATTTTAGGGTAACGTGACCTAATTAGCAATGCTTCACACGACACTCTCACCAAATAACTGTCAAAATGCTTACACAGAATTTTGAAATTATCAAAATTAACATCACATTTACATTTGTTCCTATGTCCTGCAATATTACTCTTACTCTCTTTTCGACCATGTTCTTGAATTCGTTTACAGAGATGACGGGCAGTCTCTCCAATGTATGTGGCATCACACCCATTACATTTATATTCATAATCAATATCAGAACAAAGTGTTAAAGGTGTAATAGATTTATTATTGAACATATTTTGAATTTTATGAGATCGTGATACAATTTTTAAATTTAATTCATTGTTAGTTGCTTTTAACAATGCATTTTTAAAGTTTTTAAATCCTTCAGAATAAGGTACAATTAAACAATATTTAGGCATATTCATATCTAATGATCCTTCGATTTCTTTCTTAGATCCATCAGAAGAAACCAAACTCTGATTTTTCGAAAAATCTTTCAAAAATATTTTTATCTACTGTTTCCTTTATTAATTTTTCTAGAAAAGATTTAGAATAACCATTCTGATTTAACAGCGAACTTAGTGTATTAACACTTTCTACAGATTTAACAAAAGTGGAAGAAAACGACCAGGAGCGATAAATTAAACCTTTAATCATGTTTCTTTTATACTTAAGTTCACAAAAACTATCTGGTGAAGTATATAAACCTGTATCAGTTTGCTTTCTATAAATTCCAGTCTCGTAACTAAGAGATTTTCTTTCAACCAAAAGATCCAGAAAAGGTAAGACTCCATTCTTTTCATTTTCAACTGTAAAAGTAACATTCTATTATCATCTGAAATTTTTGTGTCTTGAGAGTTTTGAATTTGTTGATTTCATTTCTACTTATAAAGTACAGAATGAAGGTGAATTTATGGTTTCTTTTGACATCTCTAGTTTATTTACAAATGTTCCTTTGATTGAAACTTTGAATTTGTGTTGTGATCTATGGAAAAATAATAATTCAGAACATCATATTATCGACGAGGTTGGGTTTCGAGAGTTATTGAGCTTTGCAACATCAAATGTTCATTTTCTTTTTAATAATGAGTGGTATAAGCAAGCTGATGGGATTGCTATGGGTTCACCGTTAGCACCAACGTTAGCTTCTGTTTTTCTTTCAAAGATTGAAAATAAAATTAAACTGTTTGATGGAAATCAACCTTTAGTATATAAACGATACGTTGATGATATATTTCTAGTTTTTAAAAATCAGGCTGATGTACTTCCATTTTTGAATTTCATGAATTCGTTACATTCAAACGTTACTTTTACAGTTAAAAATGAAAAGAATGGAGTCACCTTTTCTGGATCTTTTGGTTGAAAGAAAATATCATAGTTACAAGACTGGAATTTATAGGAAGCAAACTGATACAGGTTTATATACTTCACCAGATAGTTTTTGTGAACTTAAGTATAAAAGAAACATGATTAAAGGTTTAATTTATCGCTCCTGGTCGTTGTCTTCCACTTTTGTTAAATCTGTAGAAAGGTCGTTGTTAAATCAGAATGGTTATTCTAAATCTTTTCTAGACAAATTATTAAAGGAAACAGTAGATAAAATACTTTTGAAAGATTTATCGAAAAATCAGAGTTTGGCTTCTCCTGATGGATCTAAGAAAGAAATCGAAGGATCATTAGATATTAATAATATGCCTAAATATTGTTTAATTGTACCTTATTCTGAAGGATTTAAAAACTTTAAAAATGCATTGTTAAAAGCAACTAACAATGAATTAAATTTAAGAATTATATCACGATCTCATAAAATTCAAAATATATTCAGAAATAAATCGATTACACCTTTGACACTTTGTTCTGATATTGTTTATGAATATAAATGTAATGGGTGCGATGCCACATACATTGGAGAGACTGCCCGTCATCTCTGTAGACGAATTCAAGAACATGGTCGAAAAGAGAGTAAGAGTAATATTGCAGGACATAGAAAAAAATGTAAATGTGATGTTAATTTTGATAATTTCAAAATTCTGTGTGAGCATTTTGACAGTTATTGGGAGAGAGTGTCGTGTGAAGCATTGTTAATTAGGTCACGTTGCTCTAAAATCAATGTTCAATCGGCAGTCTCAAACAGCTTATTGAGAATTTTTGATTAGCATGATTTCATGCAATCGATTACATAATCATCATTTTTGTATTTATATACAGGTGAATTGATTATTAATTAGGGACCTGAAGATGACGGTAGATCCGTCGAAATATATTTTTAAATGGATGAGTGTTGTTATTAAAAGAAGATTTTCATCCGGACTTCGTTTTTTCATATTACATCGATATTTTTTGATATTAAATCGATAATTTTTCATTTGGCATAACACACACACATATGTATATATATTCTTTAATTTCTTTCAACAAAATTCAAAATACTACTGCACAAAAAATCGGCGCCAAAAAGATCAGTTCCCACTAAAAATGGATCTAAATCAATTTGATTACCGAAAATAAGAAAATTGTCATCAACATAGCGTTTAAACGCGAGAGGTTTTTGACCCGGATACAAATCGATCTTATCTTCAATCTTCTTCTTCTTTTGACCTTAGTCGTTGGGCCGTGGGTGCACCCAATTATAAACAAGCCTTCGCCACATCTGTCTATTTATATCTTCTTTTCTCAGACATTCCATACTCAGTCCAGTCCATTCTTTTAAATCGTCCATCCATTGCCTCTTTGGTCTTCCTCTTGGTCTTTCTCCTTCCACTCTTCCCTCAATCATAACATTTGCTAGTGCTTGTTTTCTTATTTGATGACCGTAGAATTTCAGCTTCCTTCTCTAGATGATCTCTTCTATTGATTCCGGTCTTTTACCTAGTATTTCTGTCACTCTCCTCCAAACAAAGTCGCCTGTCTTCTTTTCTTTCCACGTGATCTTCAGCATTCTCCTGTAGCACTTCATTTCAAACGCTTTAAGCCTATTCATACTCTTCTGATTTATTGTCCAACTCTCGCATCCATAGAGGAGTGTTGCCCTTAGTGATCTTTAATCTGCTCTTGAGATGGATTTCTTTGAGGTTAAAAACTGTGTTAAGCTTAATCATTGCGCTTGTTGATATACCAATCCGGCTTCTGATTTCTTCTTCGCTTCCCCCATTCTCTGTGATAGTAGAGCCTAAATATTTGAAACTCCTTACTTGTTCCAGCTTCTCTCCTTCAATGAAAATCTCCAGTTTAACCTCGTTGTTATGGTTTCCTGAAACCATTACTTTGCTTTTTTGTCTGTGGATTTCCATTCCGAAATTGTTTGATGCTTTGTGTAATCTATTTGTGAGTTCCTGAATCTCTGCCTCATCTTTGCCGATTAGGTCTATGTCGTCAGCAAGTCGTAGATCGGTTATTCTTGTTCCTCCGCAGTTTATTCCAACATCGTCTAGATCTTCAATACTTGACAGAAATACTGAAGCCAGCCTTGGAGCTAATGGAGAACCGATTGCTGCACCATCAGTCTGTCTATACGACTCATTATTAAAAAGAAATGAACATCAGAAGGGGCGGGACACAGCAATTCACGACACTCAACTTGATCGATCACATTGCGTTCACCAACATTACCTGTCCAAAGATATTTTCTAAATTACTGACTAAAATGGTTGCTAAAGTCGATAGAGGTTGATAGAAAGATTAAAATAATAATAAAAAGTGCATAAAACTAATTATAAAGATCAATAAAAATGCATTTACGTCATTCTGAAGCGTCTGAAGTGCGTTGCCGGCGTATATCGGCCTCGTGAACGTGTCGTGGCCGTGAATCCCGATGATATCGGACACGAGACTCGTGCCGATCTTGGCGGCCAGTCGCGGCATCACGTTCTTGCCGCTGGATGTTGCCCCGGTGACGATATGCGAGTAGTTGTTGTGCGCCTGGACCTGCTGCACGAGCGCGCACACCGCCTCCGCCAGCTGGCCCTGCAACACGACCCGGTATTCGCTCGGCTCTCTCTATATCGATCCTACTTGGAACACGGGACTGTCCGCCAAATGGACGACTTTCACACCAGCGATCTTCGCGACTTCTTCCGCCACGGATTTGCAGTTGTCTCCAACGACGAGCGCGTGAATTTCATTTTGGAATTTCGATGCAGCATTTACCACATTAAATGTAATCGGATTCAATTTGCCATTGGCGTGATCTGCTATGACTAGAGTGCTGGAAAATCGAATTCTGAGTGATCGGCGTAGGAATTCATTGAAAACCACAGATTTAATCATTTCGGTATATAATAGAAATCAGACGGTATAAAAAAATCACTTTCCGAAAATGAGAATTGAGTTTAAAATTGTCGCGAATAAATACGAAAAATGATGCATTAAAACAAATGTTTTTTAGCGTTTTAATAATAATTTACGATATGGGTAATTGTTTTTATTTTGTTTGCTTTTTCATTTCGAATTATTGTTGTAGAATTTTATGAGTGTTGAATTAAATAATTTTAAATATAAATTTGTAAAAAATATTTTTACATCACAGTTGGAATTTAGTATTTTATAGAAGAAATGTCTACAAATTTTAGTTTACTTAACGTATTTGAATTATTATTAAGATGAAAAAGAAATTCTTATGATGTAATATTAATATTATTTTTTTTTAAATTAAAAATAATTATTTTTGATTTATTGTTATAAAATGTATAAAAAAGTAATGTACTAAATTTATTCTGAAATCATTGAAATTATAATTTATTATAATTAATTACGATTTTATTTTCATTTTTTTCAATATTTCCATCAACAGTAAGTAAAACAAAACTAAAACCGATAATAATTTTAATTTACAAAAACGAAATGATGCAACATAATCTCCAAAATAATAATTGTTTTTTTTCTATTTTTCTCATTTTCTGTCAGGTTTCTGATTGATTTGTTTTCCTAAATAAAAAACATTAGTAATACAAAAAAATACTCCACATTTTACATACCTTTTTTGAGCATTATTAAATTTTTTAATCTTAAAATAAAATCAGATTTTTTTAAAAAAAATAAATAAAATTGACTCTAGAACGATCAACCATTTAATTCAGCATTCACCGCGTGCCTTAGTATCGAATGAACTAAAGACACGTTGTAAATGCAAATTTTCATGGATACTTATTTTTAAAAAGTAAAAAAAAGAAAATTCAAATTATCTTAAAACAGCAAAAAAAACCTTAAATTATGAACTCAATTTTCATTTCTGGTCGAAAAGTAAAGCGAAAGCGAATTTCAAGCTATTTATACCACTACATTGATGCATGATAGATATCGAATATAGTCGGCCGGTTTTAGCAATTGCATGCGTGTATGCGTATCCTTTTTCTTGCTGACAATTATCCTTGTTGACAGTGTGTAGTCTTGAGGCTGTGCTCAAATCGACGAGTCTGTAGACATGCAAGTCGTCTTCAGGAGAAATATGAGTCAATTACTTAAGTACTGTTTTGGTAGCTCTGTATTATTCTGCATTTGCCCAACTGCAATGCAAGTTATAAGAATTTATCGATCCACTCCATTTGACGAAAACACAAATGCGGTATTTGTATGGTAAAAGCATATATCAAATTAACCTTTTCCTCGACCGTTAATTCGTGTTTTACCAAAATTGCATGTGTGTTATCTGCTCATCAACCGTTCGAAATGAATTTGCTAAAAGCAATCAGTCTCAGTACAGTTGGAATATACAGGTAAATTGCGGAATGCTGTTCTTCTAGAATTTGCATGTATCTCATCAATGAAGAAAGTAACGTTTTTTTTTCATTGTGTTAAAATAGTATTGATTCATTTTGCTGTGTATAACTCAAGCTCGAAACATAGAATTAAAAGAGCTCTCTTCTCACTGATAACAGAAAAGACGATTCCAAAACACAAAAAAAAATTTTTTTAATTTATTATTAAGATATTTTAAAAATTGAAAATAGAAATTTAAAAAATAATTTTTTTGTTAAATATGAAAAAAAGCGTTTTGTCTATTTTTTTATTTATTTTTGAATGAATTCGAAAAAAATATAAATAATGTGTATTGTAATATATTTTTTATTAATTATTTTTTTCCGTATTTTTTGTTTTAATTTTTATAATATTATTTTTGTAACAGATGGAATTTTTATGTGAGAAAGATAGAAAGAGAGAGAGAGAAAAAAAAATTATCAATGAAGAATGTAAAATAGGGAAAAATTGGTTATGTAATATATTATTAGATTTTCTTCAAGTTCACTGATTAATGAATGGATTTGGAGAATTCAATCAACGATGTGACTTTGATGTATGCGATTAGACATTTTTTTCGGCAAAACTAAGCAAAACTTTTATTTTAGGAAAATTGAGGCTTTCTGTTTAATGGTGTATTCCGTGCTCGCATTAATTTCAATTAATTAAACTCTGAAATTCTGTTGATTTTTAGAATCTTTCGATGCCGGTAGACGTTTTCCACTTGAAGTGCTATTTATTCATTTTGTTAAAAGTATGAAACATTTTTTTTTATTTTCTTTCTGCTGAATAATTTAAAATACTGATTTGAATTGCGTGATAAAATCTCTTATAACGGTTCGTGATGATGAAATTATTAATGGATTTTTTTTATTTTGGAAAACGATCTTAAAATGAACGGGCTATGGATAAAATTTTAATGACCCATCATAAAGTTTTCATCTTTTAACCATCTTTAGATGGATTTTTTTATATTTATTATCTTCTGCGAAAGACGATTGAACAAATTGATTTGGTTTCTATTTTGAAGAATAGAAAAGAATGAAAAAATACCTTTACTCTTCGAATTTCTAATTCCATTTAATCGGAATATATTTTGATTTTATTTCATTCTGCCAGATTTATTTTATAATTCTTCATTTTTTTCTTTCATAAAAAAACAATTAGTCAAATCTTTTGCTTTTAAAATGAGATTTTAGTAAATTTGTTAATGAAATATAATATTCTTAATTTTTCAAGAATATTTTCGAATTGGGTTTATTGTTTGGTAGATTGTTTTTAGGATTTTGTTTCTCACACATCGATAGAAGATTGAAAGATGATACAGATCAAATAATATACCAAAAGAAGCAAAATTTAATAACGAAGAAGAAAACTTATATGATATGTAACAAAATTTGGATCAAAATATGTTTCTGTCATTAATATGTTTTCATTTATTGTGTATTATATTATTTTAAATAAAGACGGGTAAATATATATATAGGGTCCGCCAAAAGTAACTATATATTTTTAATTCAATATAATAAATTTAACATAGAAGAAATAAGCTACTACAATACAGAAACTAACAAAGGGTATACTAAAGTTTGTTGCAGCATAAAACGAAATGTTTATTAAAGCTCCATGTGCTTTCCGTGGAGCGCAATGCCCTTTACTAATCTACCAAGGACTGCGTGGCATACTTTGGCGTATAACTGCAACGGTACTTTAGCAATCACAGCTTAAATTTGTTCCTTAAGGTCAGCAGAGTTTTGGGAGACTAATAATCGCTGGATATATGAGAACATTGGATTTAAATTTCCTTCGAAATTCTCGTTGGACGAATGTCACATTCTAGGCTTTCCAGAACCACTTCAAAACCGCAATTTTTCGCTCTTTGTTTAATTGGGTGAATAAAGTCAATAAAACATTACATGTTAAAGATAAAATCAAAATATAAGATTTCAGCTTTCAAATGAAAAATTGAATAAGAATCAACAAAATACAAGCAAGAAAAAATTTATATTTACTTATGGCGGACCCTGTCTATATATATATATATATATATATATATATATATATATATACCGTTATTATAAATAATAATATATATTATAATATTAAAAACAATTGGACGCAATTTTTTAAAATGTATTGTAATTAATTTTCGCGGATTCCTCGCCATTGTCAAACTAAATTAATATTACTTTTTGCATTTTTTTAAATGAAAGTAATGAATATTCAATTAATCATGTCAAAAAGGTCCTTTTTGAAAATTTTTAACAGAGAAGTTGAGTGTGAAGCTTGATTATTAAGTTTCGATCCATGGATCTTATTACTAAGGCCTCACACGTTACTGTCTCCCAATAGATTTTAAATCGATTGCACAAAATTTGAAAATACTTTTCTTATATTTTCATTTCACATTTTAAATTATGTTCGGCAATATTGCTTCCATTATCCAACCGACTATGCTCTTTGATTTGTTTGCAGAGATGACGAGATGTCTCTCCAATATTTGTGGCATTATCCCCATTACAAGTATACTTATAAACAGGATCGGAGCATGAATTTATAAAGTATTAGAGGCAATGTATTTTCGGCATTTATTTTCTTAAGAATTTTAAAGTCTGCTATTTGTGCTAAATTATTGAGACTGTTTTACTGATTCACCTAGTTTAATTTATAGAAGATTATTCAACTTAATTACCTAAAATATATCATTTTATTTTATTTTTTAGTAAAGCGGGTTTATTGATTGAAATTACCTGACCAATTTGTTACCCTACTTTTATAATATGTAACAAAATTTGGATCAGAAGGATCTCGTTTATAATATTACTTGCTCCTTTTGTTATACTTTTTTAGTTATATTTAATGTAATAAAATGTGTAAGAAAAAAATAGTCATGAAGAGTTTTGTTTTTTGTTTCTGTGGTCGTTAAAAAATTATAAAAAAACATATGATTTTTAAAACTTTTCAATTTCTCACAATTTGAACAATACAATAATAGTTCCAAAATCCAGTAATAATATAACTTAAATTGTAAATGATAATATATTTTATAATAATATAATTTTATATGACTGCTATTTTCAGATAATTATGTGTTTTTTACCTGTCATCTCATTAGCAAACAAGTGCAAGAGTACAGTCGTAAAGAGTACAGGGTAAGAGTTATTAGTCCCAATGATTTTAAGACTCTTGGTAAGGATTTTAAAAATTATTATTGTTACAAATATCTTATGATCTAAAGAAGAATGTGAGATTTCAATGCTTAATATATTGTATTATCATAGATTTCTCATATAAAAACGATAAAAGCACATAATCAGAGGTCTGATGATGGTGGTGAAACTGTCAAAATATAATACTTAAAAACTATTTTCAAGTGTAGATCTTTTGAATTTATAAAAAAAATTATTATTTTTATTATAAATTACATAATTTAAACCATTCAAAATCCTGAAATTTTTTTACTTTTAAAGCCACACCAATTGATTGGTGCTTTCACCTTTTACTTAGTTAAGCTATTTCCTTCATTTTTATAAGCAACACAACTAAAAGTCAAAAATTTCATTTTATTAAAAATAAATAATTTAATTTTGTATATAATGTAAAAAATTTTATATTTTTGATATATTTAGAAGATCCCGAAAAAAAGGTTTTCGGAATAATTTTCAGTTAAAATAATTACTTTAATAATTATTTTTTAATTATAATTATTTTCTTCAATATGACGTAAAATAAAATTATATTTATTGAATATATATTTTTCTAATAATTTTGTAATCAAGAATCCTTTTTTGATTTTAATAATTTTTGTTGTTGTATAATAATAAAATATTATACATTTGAAATTTGATAAAATTCAATGTAATTTAACAGTGTAAATTTCATTAATATAAAAAAAAATCAGTAAAATGAAAATATTTCTGCGAAGGTAATCCCTTGAGACCGAGAAACAGTGCCAAAATAGAAATGAAACACTAAGCAAAAGAGATTTTCTTCATCTTCCAAATAATAAATGTTTTACAATGTTAAGTTTCAGTATTGTAATACTACAGTGGTTCTTGTTTTTTAAACGTAAATCTTTTTTTTAAGATATTGATTATTGAACATGTTTCGAAAGTGTCATATTCTATCATCAACAATAATAATTTATTTTCTCAAATATTTGAATATTAGTTTTAATGAAAGATTTTAAACTATATATTTTTTCTTCATATCATTGAATATTAAGGGTAATATTTATTTATTTTAAGAAGTAAATTTAAACTAAGGTTCTATTAAGAACATTTAGACAAGTCTCATTTGAATTTTTATTGCAATTACATTTAAAGTTATTACAACTCTCAGAAGATCTTTCATCGTTTGCCATCGTTCTAATTGGTTTTCTTATTTCTGTTTTTAATCATGATTATTAAAACAATTTTTCTAAGTTATTTTTTAAAATATTTAACATCTAAAAAATATTAATTAAAAAATAATAATTTTTACCATTTCTCATTAAATCCCAAAATAATAAAAAATATCATCAAATTAATTAAAATGCATTTAATTTCAATTTTACTAAAAATTATTAAACTTAATTTTAATTGTGAAATTAAAAATATGAACTTATCAAATGATCATTTTAATTATGTTCGAATAAGTCATTCCTTTAAATTTAATAAAAAATATCAATTTCCATCTGGTTGGGAGAATCACCATTCTAAATTCAACATACTTAAAACAACATACATCCTCAATACATTTACACATTCAAACAATTTAAAATATTCCTCACAGGTTCAATAAACAATGCTTTAACTAAATTATTTTTAATATGTACTGTATAACCTCTAAATTTGGCCGAAAAATGGGAACACCAAGTCACAGTTGTTAGCATCTCTATTTCCATTTTCTCCAATTTCAAATTCCAACAATGTATCATTTTATCTACTTGCGTAGTATTTTAAAAATCTGCTTTAATATAAACTACCCAAAATGGGAAAATGGCCAATTTTAGAATTGGCCAAATTTAGAGATTATGCTGTTTGTCACGTTTTTTAAACAAAACAATACAAAAATACTTTTGCTTCGCTTGTATCACTAATAAGATTCAAGACTTTGGCACTTCTGAGTGTTCTTTTTTTTAAGTTAGAAACTCTTTTAAAACAGCCTTGAACTTCTAGGTGGATGCGCCGCACAACTTAGAAAACTATTAACAAATATATATATATATATATATATGAGTGTGTAATAGTAATAGATTGATCTACAATTGAATATAGATCGCGATAAAAAGCATCTGTATATAACGTATACCACTTTAAGCGATAGATCACTCGGCAAACACGTCGATGAAGATCGGATTGATGGAAAGAACTATAAAAAAATATAAAAAAACTATAAAAAATATCAAATTTAATACAAAAATAAACAGAAGATTGATCTAGATAAAACAATTATTGTCACGGAATGTTCTACATTGCAATCTTATCTGAAATCTGATTTAAAAACCAAATCCAAAACATTAAGAAGTACAAAAGAAATGTAGAGTCACTTTCGATTTTTGCGTTATTTTATTTTTACTCAAAAGTTTTATGAAAAAAATAATATTACTAAAATAAAGCTATACAGAAATCTAGATGATATCTTAATGAACTAGAAACAAATGTTTCGTAACGCCAGATAGTTTATTTTCCTACAAAGAAATAATAATTATAATATTCAATAATATTTTTTCATTTTTAAAGAATAAAATTTGAATTATCTTTTTTTGAAATAACTTTGATTGATGATTTTTGGATTCATTATTTTCCCAATTTTGTCTCTAAATTGGGTTTCAATCTTAACAGGACACAATATTTATATTATTCATTTGTATAACAAGACCGTTAATGTACTTTATAATACATAAATTATATATTTTCCTTATTTGTTAATCGTTCTTGATTTAGTATCAAAATTATTCTTCAATAATTAATGAAAAATAATGAATAAAGAAATATTAATATTAATAAATTATAATATATATATATAATATATAAACATGTGTAATAATATATAAACGGAATATATAAACATGTTTCGAAAAATATTTAAAATTTTTAATTATTTTTTTAATATTTGTAATTAAACTTTTCTTGTTTTTAAAAATATAAATATTAATAAAATTTTTTGGGTATTAATACCCCTTACTTTTTAATATTAAGCAAATTAAAAAATTTATTTCAAAATTTTAAAAGATTCTTCCATTTTATCAAATGGATTTGTAATTATTTTGAGTTGCGATTTTAGTTAAAATAAATAATTGAAAATTTTTCGAGATTGTCATTATTATTTGAACTTGTTTAGTGCGATAAAGATAATTAAAGGAAAATTTTAATAGATTGTTGGAAGAACCCTTTGAAAGAAGTCGGATATTTGCTCATTGTGTAGTTACAAGGAAAAGAGTTTTGAAAGTAAATAAAGGATAATAATTTTAAAAGTACACAAGAAAAAGTTTTTTCAAAGACAAAGAGAAAAGACGATGAAGAAGATATAACGAGTAGAATGACTTTAAAAAGTGTATTTAGTTATTTTTTTAACGATAAAGAGAAGGGAATCTTATACAGCTACAGAAAATTAACTTTCCTTTTAACTTACTTTGAAATCTTATTTTAAAATTTTATTTCTTGAACGACTTGAAACATGAATATGTTCATAATAATAAAGCAGTTGTTAACATTCACATTATTTTTTCTTTTATAGATTATGGAAAATATTTTACCAAATATTTTAATAAAAATAATTTTAAATTTAAGTTATGAAATATCTTATTTAATTATATTTATTCCGCGCAACCCTCAGGTTACCCGAGAATCGGACGGTGGCAGCAGAGTTACCCATTGGATTCTTGTAGTTTTGATGGGTCCATTGAAAATTTTTCGTTTGATTCGTTTGCAGATTTAAACATATCAGTTCTCTGATCACTCGCAAATAATCTCGCAAATCTTCACCGTGTCGATCGCGTCCATAAACGGACTTGTGATCACTAAATAACTGCTGGACATGATTCCCAGCAAAATATTCCTGGCGAAATTCATCTCGAGTGAAAAAGATTCCATTTTGAAATAATAAATCTGATCGATAATTCAAATTTCTGTTTGTTGCTCGATAAATTTTTCAAATTATTTGATAAGTTTTAGGCGCAAAAAAAATCGTTTAATTGAAACTATCGGACGATAATTTGAGCGAATATTTAGTGAAAATCGTGCGGCGACAGAAATGTTAAGTGTCAATTTGATATTAACAAAATATAGATGTACAGGGTGACGCAAAATAAACTCCAAGGTATTTTTCTATTGGATCTTTTTATCCACCTACTTTTTTATCCACCTACTTTAGAATCCTGAGCATCGCCAAATTCTGATGGTATATAAAAAAATCGAAAAAAAACATAAAAAATTAAAAAAAAATTTTGAGACGAAAAATTTAACAAGCTTTTGATTCCATAAAAGCATAACAACAATTAATTATCGAATTTCAACTTGTCCTCCATCTCTAAGAAAACATTCATGCAAACGTCGTCTGTAGTCGGTCACAACGCATTCACGAAGTACGCCGTCTCCACGGATTTCATTGGTAACTCCTTCAATCGCTGCTCTCAACTCTTCGAGTGTGCTTGAACGTTGTTCGCGATGATAAATTCGACCTTTCATGTAGCCCCACAACCAATAGTCACATGCTGTAAGATCTGGCGAGCGAGAAGACCATGTAACTGGAGCAGGATACGCCCGTGTTCTGCGACCTATCCATCGATTTGGAAACTGTTGACCCAACAATTCAGGAAAATCTCCAAGAATGTGTGGCGGAGCGCCGTCATGCTGCTCAATGAGAGAATTGAAATTCTGCCAAGTATGAAGCTCCGGAATAACGTGCTCTTCATACAATTCAGTCATCCAACGACCATTGATTCCGCGCTCATTTCCTTGTCGCTCCCAAAAGTATGGGCCAACAACACATTCGACACCAATTCCCATCCAAACTGTCAATTTTTGAGGATGAAGTCGACGAACATCAAACCAATGAGGATTTTCATCGGTCCACATGATCCAGTTTTGACGATTGACGCTTCCGTCCAAATGAAAGTGGGATTCATCCGTAAAAAGAAGATTGTTGAGTCTGTTTGCATCTTCATCCAATCGATCCAATTCGGTTCGAGCAAACTCAATTTGAGCGGCATAGCCGGTTTCCTCCAAGGCATGAGCAATTTTCAAATGATAGGGATGCATTTGTAAGTATTCTTTCAAAATTCGCTGCAAGCTTCTTTGTGACATACGAACTGTTCCGTGATCGTCTTCTTCGCTGTCAGTGTCGCCAGTTGAAACAAATAAATTGCGTTGAGTTGATAGATGAGGATTTGCAGTAAAGGCTTCACGGACGTCTTCAATGACTTCTTTGGTGCGAACACGTTTTGGCTTGTTCTTTCCATGGACACTTCCAGTCGCTCGAAAATCGTCAATCCATTTTACAATGATTCTTTTTTCCGGAATCTTCGCTCGACCATTTCTTGTTTCACTTCAGAATCGAGTTTTGAGCTGCGCATAATCATAGGCTTCCTCAACAAGCATCAAAACGAGATGAGCTTTTTGCTGATCCGTATACGTCATTTGAATCAAATTTTAGGGTAAAACTTTCTAAGTTCATTTAAAAAAACGTTTGTTAAATTTTTCGTCTCAAAAATTTTTTTTAATTTTTTTGATTTTTTTTATACACCATAAGATTTTGGCGACGCTCAGGATTCTAAAAATATATACTTTACCTATAAAAAAGTAGGTGGATAAAAAGATCCAATAGAAAAGTACCTTGGAGTTTATTTTGCGTCACCCTGTAGTATCCTCATAAAAATGACTGGTCAGAAAAATTTATTTGAATAATCGATCGAAAATAATAAGGATTTATATTCAATTCAAACTTAAAACAATTTACTCTCCTAATTTTTAAACAATCAAATTTCGATTTTTTTCAAAGTTATTTAATAAATTTTTTTATCTTTAATTTATTTATTATTTTTTTCCAAAAATCATTCAATTTATACATATCCAATATATATCAACAAAAAGACGAATAAATTAGAAGGAATTGTCATTCATTTTTTTCTTTGAAAGGAAATGTTTTCGATATTTTCATGATATAAATAATGATAAAATTTAAATAAAACTAAAAAAAACTATAATTGAATCCTGAACAATATTTTTAAGATAAATTTAAAATATTGTTATTCCTCATTTGTCGAAACCCCTCATAATTATTCCTCTTATTCCTATGATTTATTTTTAATTTATAACTTACTATTATTATTATATTTATTGTTACATAATCAATAGCTATAGTATTACTATGTGTTAATCTACCATTAAATGTATGTTTTTCTAATATCTTGTATAAATAAACAAATGAAAATTATTTTTTTCGTGATAGAAATAACATTTTAAGCTACAAAAATTTTCTAATAAAAAGAACAATTTAATTAACCATGTAACAAAGCTAAGACTCCTACAGATTATTACACACGTAAATAAAAGAATGAGTTAGAAAATGTCTACAGCTCTTCATGTGGTTTCATATCATCCAAATGCTTGCCATAGTCAGTTGCATGACTTCCTACCCACAGCTCGTGCTGATCGATCACTTCTTCCTTGCTGAGTAGATTATCTTTATTAGCATCACTCTCCTTGAACAAATGTTCCACTTCGCTTGAAGCTGTTCTATCAAAACCTGAATAAAAAGAAAAATTGTTGTTTAGTATTATTTTCGATTCATAAATTATTTATTTCAAAATATTTACATGTTTTTTGCTAAAAATAACAACGTGTTTTAATTTTGACAATCAAGTATAATCTCATTTCATTTTGCAAAAGAGAAATTGTTTTTCTAGCAAAAAAAGACAGATTTAAATCAAATAATAATAATAATAATAAAAGAAACTAATTTGCAAATGATAAAGACGAAAACAATGAAGAGCACAAAAAAATCATCAAAATACCATATTCTTAAGGATTTAAGACATAAGAAGAGTATTGGCGAGAATATAATTGTTTATACGTGCAATTGTTATGGTGTAATAACTGGTACACTGGAGAAACAAATCCTCATCTCAAAACCCGGATTAGTGAACATTCATAATCAAGTCAATCGAATAAGATTTTTAATCATTGGTTACACTGTAAAAATAGATTCTCTTCTGTTTGAGTTTTCTGTTTTACGGAAGGACTTTGATTCACACTATGAGCGACAGTTTTGTGAATCACTACAACCCATTAATAAATATTCAAAATGAACTAAGTAAAACCGTTTCAAATCTCAAAATTTGTAATTAAATTTTTTTTAAGAATCTTGTCATTATTATCCAATAATATCTTAAATTAAGATAAATAAATAAATTATCCCTTTTAAATTCACTTTATAACAAAGGTACATTATAACTAATTAATATAATTGCTGATAATGGAAAAAGAAGTTCCGAAACATGTACAATATTGATTTTTTAATAAAACTTTTAACAAATGTATTTTTCAAAAATATATTTATTATATGTATATATATATATATATATATATATTATTTTTAATGGAAAATTATTTGTTTAAATTATATAAAAAATCAATAAATTTGCAATTTCGATTTTGTTTGAGGAAATAATTATAGCATGAACATTTCTGAAATTGAAGAGGAATTGTGGAATAATTGAAAATTAGTAAATGTCATTGTTGCATTCTTTAATTATCCGATTACATTTCTTTTTTTAACGATAAATTATGAGCTTTTAATTACTAGGTTGAGCAAATATGCTCAATCTTAATTCAAACAATTCCCTTTTACCTCACAGAAATTATTGTCTTCTTTTCATTGACGGTTAATTTTACAATTTAATAACTGATTATAACACGGAATTCATTATATAATTCGTATTTAATGATAAATAAATAAATAAATTTACCAGGCATCATCCAATCTTGTATTTCTGACCCTTGCAAAAGACCGTTATTGTCTTTATCATGTTCTTTAAAAGATTTCTTTTCGTGTTGCTCAGTTTCGTTATCCATTTTCTCTGAAATATCATTATTAATGATAATAACAATAATAAAAAAATAATAAAAATAATTTTTTATAATAATTATAGAATCCTAATAATAATAAAAACAATAATAGTAATAATAATAATAATAATTGTGAGGAATATTTTAAATTGTTTGAATGTATAAATGTATGGATGCTGTATGTTGATTTAAGTATGTTGAATTTAGAATGGTGATTCTCCCACCCAGATGGAAATTGGTATTTTTTATTTAAATTTAAAGTGATGGACTATTCGAACATAATTAAAATAATCATTTTATAAGTTCATATCTTTAATTTCAAAATTAAAATTAAGTTTAATAATTTTTAGTAAAATTTAAATTAAATGTATTTTTAATAATTTGATGACATTTTTATTATTTTGGGATTTATTGAGAAATGGTAAATTTTATTATTTTTAATTAATATTAATTAATATATTTAAAAAATAACTTAGAAAAATTGTTCGAATAATCATGATTAAAAATAGAAATAAGAAAACCAATTAGAACGATGAAAGACTTTCGGAGAGTTGTAATGACTCTAAATTTGATTGTAATAAAAATTCAAACGAGATTTGTCTAAATGTTCTTATTAATAATAATAATAATAATAATGACTGGGTAACTTCTTTAAGCATAGGAAAACTAGATTTATTTATTTATTTTACATATTAATATTATCCTCCGTATTGTCACGATTTCGAATTTACTTTTCTCGGAATAATTATTGATATTGAAGACAGACAGACGGACATTGGTTCTCAATTTATGAAAATAAATTTTATTTTATTTATTAATCTTTTCAAAATGAGATTTTTATTTAACTATAATTTTTACTAAATAATCCCTTGAAGCATTTTGCGTGTTTCAATGAATATTCTGAGTAGATTATCAATATTAATATGAATTAATTGAAAATTTTTAATTTAATAATTTCTTCATTAAATTAAGATAATTTATAGAAGTTTAAAAGAATTAAATGATTAAAATTAAAATTAATAAAAAACAATTTAATTGTTTTATCAAAATAATCTAATATCATATTAAACTGTTTCCTAAATGGAGTTAATTAATTTAATAAAAATAAGTTTCGTCACGACACAAATTTGATTTGAGAATACTCAATTAAATATTTAAATCAAGACGATTTTCATATAAAAAATATTAAATATAAAGGAAGTTTGATAAATCTATTTTAACCATTTTAATTAGCACAAAAGTGAAACATAACATTTATGGAACCAATATTATTAAAACTCATATGATGTAATCAATGATGTAACCATGATCCACCACTGGTTCATTGTTAGGTCAAGCTTTCCTAACACAAATACTCAGATGGGTTCGTGAATGGAGAGTATTTTTTCGGATATGAGATAACCTAAGAAGGTAAAATTGTTCTTGTTTTATTATCTTTTGGAAATTTCTTTTCGGTTAAAGAATTAAATTAAAATTTTATAAATTAATCGAATGAGGAATTTGCGATAAATGATTATTCAAACAGAATTGACATTTTTAAAATTAATAAAAATTTAATAAATCGATAAAATTAAAATATAAAAAGTAAAAAGTTAGGATAAAAATTTAATATAAATAATATTTTTAATCTATTAGTTAAAGACATTTTAGAGGTTTGAAATAATTTTAATATTAGTTTTAATTAGTTTTCATAATTTAAATGATATTTTTTTCATGTAAATTAAAATTAATTCATTGATTGTATTATAAAATTAAATAAATAATGAATGTTATTGAGAAATGAGGAAATTTGGTCGAATAATCCTGATTAAAAAAATCCACAAATAACACTAATTAGAATTATGATTCGGAGATTACTCTAATTGCAATAATAATAAACACTTTAATAATAATTATGTCAGGGCTATTAACAGGTGGTAAAAAAATTGTCATTCAAATTTATGATATTAACTCTTTGAGGGTCGGATATTCGACGTTCTTAAAAATCGATTGGGTGATATATTTGGTATGTTACAAAAAAATTACGTAGTTTATGTTTTAATTTATTTGAAAAATATTTTATTTAAATAATAAAAACTAAATAAAACTAATAGTAAAATTATTTCAAACTTTTATAAATGAGTTCTTTTATGTAAAAATAACTGAATTAAAGTATCTTAACGTGTTCAAGAGACGTAGCTCGAGTCTTTATTGAAGCTCGAGGTCCCCAAATGGTTAAAGGATATCATCAAATTATCTTGTTTCCATTTCTTAAAAAATATTATTCTTTATTACTTAAATTTTAACTTAAAATATTACTTAAAATAAGAAAAAAGATTTTAATATTTTTTTTATTGTTTTCGTTAATTTTCAAAATTATGTTTTTCAAACATTAATGTGATTATTGAAATTAAAGAAATAAATGAAGGATTAAAAAAATAATTTCCAAAATTCCTTGCAATATAAATAAAATAAATAAAAATATGAAATTTCAGTATTTTTATTATCATAATGTCTATAAAGCGTTTGGAACTCTTTAATTATATAAAATTAATATTTATAAATATAAATATATCAATTATTAAGCAAAAGATATGGAAATTGAGTCTAGTTATAAGATCGCTTTCGACAGCTGTTTATGATAGCTAAAGAAGTGTCGTTAACTGCAATTTATTCGCTCTTCATTTACCAAATAAACTGCAAACCAAAAATTAAAATATTTTTGTTTTAATTATATCAGTATAGTAAAACATTTTTATGTACTGTGAAAACATTTAACCATAATTTTGACTATTTATATGAAAATATTGCAGAAAAAGACCTGAGATTTTAAGATTTATCTTAATGTTTAATTATAATCTTCACCAAAATATAAAATAAATTATGAAGGAAGTTTGAAATATGTATAATACATTTTTTTGTTTTCTTGTAGTTATGGTTTATGTAGAAAAAACTGAGACTTAGTCAATTTATCTCTTATTCCTGGAAACGTATCTCTTTCAAAACGTCTCGAGTGGGTTTGGGATACAATATAAGATTCTTGAAAAATTACTTCTAATAAATTAAAATTTTCTTTCATTAATAATAACAATTTTCCTTTAAAAATAAAGGAAAAGAAAATTAAAAGAAAACATAATAAAATATGTGATATTATTTTTTAATATTATTTGTTAAATTTATATTCCTCCTATTCCAATAAGAATTTTTATTTTTGAAAAAAAAATGAGAAATTTTTAATAATTCACTAATTGGTATTGTCTGTGTCTATATTAATTTGAAATAATTGCTAATGACAATTTCGGGTATTATTTTTTTATAAATTTGTTGAATTCATTTTTTTATAATCATTTGATTAAATTTTTCAAGATATATAATATAATATAATATAATATAATATAATATAAATAATTTACCATCTCCGATATACTCTTTCAGATCGATTCCTCCATCTTTGTTTTTGTCAAAATCCTCTAAAGTTTTTTCTATTTCGTAAGAAGCCATTTCTGGATAATTATGAGGATGGGTAAACACCGTGAATTCATGGAGATCCAGAGCGCTGTCATTATTTTTATCCGCTATGAGAAATTTCTTTCTGTCCATATTGATTCCCTATAAGTATTCGTATCAATTATACTCATGAGTCATTGTATTATTTTATTTTGTTTTATAAGAATTAATAAAATGGAATTATCTTTTGTTTTCTTTTAATAAATTTATTATTTTGAATAATTTGTATGTAATGAATACATGAATCAAATTCAGAGGAAAATAATTTCAATAACATGATTTATATGACTGTTGATAGTTATATTATATTATATTATATTGTATTATATTATATTATATTATATTATATTATATTATATTATATCATATTATATTATATTATATTATATTATATCATATTATATTATATTATATAACTTTAAATTCTGACCTAAATAAATAATTCACTATTTATAATAATATATATATATATATATATATATATATATATATATATCCATGGAATTTAGAAACCTAATTTGGAAGGCCTGTTACTCAATCATTTTTTGCACACTTACTCATTTTTTTGACAATAAATTATAATGTGAAAATTTGATCAAATTAATAAATCAAAAATTTTCTTTGCAAAAATACGTTTTACGATTATCCACAAAAGTTTAAACTGTATTAAATAGAAATGTTTTGGTTTTTTTCCTTCCATGCTTTATAATAAATTTATTATGTTATTAGTTAGTATTGCTTTGGAAAAAGGAGTTGTAAAGTTTTTTGTGAAATTTTCTCTTATACAAAAGATTTTGATAGTTACGAAAAATATAAATTAAATAAAAAATGTAATAGCGAATTTCCCTTCTACAAAAGATAACAAAAATGTTCTTTTGGCAAAAAAGAGTTCCGCCAACATAAAGAATGGATATATTTTTTTTAATTTTACTAGTTACTATATTAAATATAAAACAAAGTATATTTACAACTGAATAGTTTTCTTTTTCATATTTTTTTAAAAACTAAAAATCTTTGAACTTATTATTTTTTTTAAATTAGGCTTAGAATTGGTCAAAATATAACGACATTTAAAACAAAACATTTTTTAATCGTATTGTTTGAAACGAAACTTCCAAAATTTCTTTTCTGTCGAACTCCCTACCAAAAGATTTTTATGAAGATTTTTAAGCAGTTTTTATTGACATAAACATAATTATATAAAAATGAGATCCCGACCTTCTGGTTAAAACCTTTACATAAATCTAAACACCCTGTTTTCATTTTTTATTCAAGAAATAAAAATATATTTCATTAAAATCTTATTTTCAAGACTAAACAACAAAATACATGAGTAATTACAATTTTATTCCATTAAAGTTGATCAATTAAAACACAGAGGGTCAATTGAAACAAAAAAACCGTAATGCACTTTAACTAAATTAATGATTTTTATATTTATTTGTTTCAATTTAATTTTAAATCCGGAACTGTTAAAAAATTTTAATTTAGAAGGGAAAAAAATTAATTTTAACAAATTAAACGAAATTATTTTTTTCTAAATGTTTGTTTTAATTATTTATAAAATATTTGCATGTGATTTCATTCTAAAATATTGTTTTCAAGAAATAAATATAATTTTATATAATATATTATATATATTGCATAATATTTATTAGATTATTATAATATATTATAGTATATTATAGTTTATTATATTATATTATATTATAATATATTATATTATAATATATTATATTATATTATATAATATTATATTATATATTGCGTGTTATATTTATTATATAAATAAATATAATTTTATATTATATTTTTTCCTAAAAAATAAAGGAAAAATCTTTAATCTCACATATATGAAAGACTTCATATCATCGTTTTTGGATTTGAGTATCTCGTCGATTTCCTTTTCACTATGACTATACATCTTTGTCACATATTCTCCCCAAGAAACCTTTTTATCATTGTTATCATCATAATCCTGGATTTTTGAAGTGGCATCTTCAATGTCGAGATTTCTGAAAATTGAAATTATTAATATATTTTTTATACTTCACTGAGTTTTACGTTCATTTTACATCTAATATCAAATCTCATAAATTGATACTTAAATTAGAATAATTATCCTTTTACTTTGTAAGGGGGGAAAAGAAAATAATCTGATGGATTTATTTTCCTGACGATCCATTAGATAATTAAAATGAAACAGTCGTTCTGTGAGGTATTAATATAAAAAATGTGCGGTTTCATTAAATAATTTTCCATAATACTGAAGGGTTTCCAAAGCAATTTAAAAGAAGAATATTGATAAAAAAATTTTTCATTTTATAAAACAAAATAAATCCTTTATTACAATAAATAGAGAAAAATATCAAACTCTAAGATTATTTTAATAGATAAATAAATAATATTTTTTTAATGTTTCCAAAAAGATAACTGATAATATATAAAATATATTTATATATAAAATCTTTGTCATCTGACAAACTATTTCCTTCCCATTTCTGTCGAAGAGACGTTTCTATTTTATCTTATTATTTGGAGAATAAAGTAAAAATCTCCCAATATTTTTTTGAAATAAAAATTTAATAAATTAATTATAATTTTTTTTTGATTTTGTAGAGAATCAAATAAAAAAGAATAAAATAATTAATTATCTTTTGTCCGAAGAACTAACTTAAAAGATTTGATCATCCAGTCGAACAATTCATTTCGGCTGATATTTAAGTCTGCATTTGTATCAATCTTGTTGAAAAGCAAACCCAATCGTCTTTTGGCTTCTTCTGGTTCCAGATCTTTGAACTCTTCTGATTCATGATGTGACCCTGTTACTGCGTCATGATCATAGGACTCTTCATGGTGGCCTGATTTGTCGTAATGGTCATGAAATGGTTCTGTGAAATCGTCTCTGTGCTGATCTTCTGTCTCATGATGCTCATCAGCGTCGTGATGTTCTTCTGTTTCATGGTGACTTTCTTCGGAACATGAAACTCGTGTTGTTAGATTTATCGAAACTAGAAAGAAAATTATAAACATCGTTTTAGAAACCATGATTAATTTAGTGGCTGCCAGCAATTATTGTTTCTTTATATATAAAAAATACCAATAAATTACTCATTTATTAGTGACGTGGTATAGCTTGATTACCGATGCCCGGTCGCGACATTTGACAACCTGTTTCTCAAATGTGGGCATAAATGGAGTTGGTGAAACAAAATGTAATTTCCTCGGTAATGAAAAGCCATTTGACACCATATGCTGGTCCATTATACGTGTTGGAAGCACTTCATTGGGTATTCGTTTTTATCGTTTTAAGCATTGCTCATGAAAAATACCAGTATTCTAGAAGAAATTAAGAACTTAAAAGTACTCAAGTCTTTTATTTATTTATTTATTTTATGAGAAAAAGAATATGAAAGATTTCCTTCAGAAAACTAGAAACGAAAACCATTTTAAATTGTTCATATTAAATTCGCATTGAATATGTTACAAATAATAATAAATTATAGATTAATTATAATTTGTATTTAATTCGATATATAAAATAATGAAATAAATATTAGAAAAGAAAAATTTATCGAAAATAAATAAATTTGTATGACGAAGATTAACTTCTTTACGTTTTGGTTTTACAATTATGTGTTGAAACAACTCATTTTTAATAATTTATATCAAGTAGTAAATTGCCGCCCCTCAAATGTTTAGTAAGGATTAAAAAGTTATATGGTGTTAGCAATTTTCTGAAGGAGTTTTAACATAAAAATACGTATGGAATTTAAAAAATAATGGAGAAATATCACTAAAAAATGAACATAATTTTTTAAAATCTATTGTAATAAATATTGGTTGATTCCCTACCATCTTCAGACTAAATTAGCATTAGTTTTCGTAGCTTATACAGTGCGTTCAGAAAGTCACTGTGCACCTTTCATTGTCTGGTTTATTTTTAGATAATCAGCGTTGTAGCAGACTTTTTAAATGCAAATTTCTATGAAATCGAACTATGAAATAGATTCGTGAACAAAAAACATACCCTACACACTTTGACCTTGACACTGAGCGTTTTAA
>MQRK01185027.1:0-15464 GCA_001938485.1 Girardia tigrina | reverse complement strand
CGTAACCATGGTTAGAACCGCCTTGGATCACTGTATCCGTTGCTAATGAAAAACGTCCCTTGGTTACCGTTACCCAGTGACCCGGAACCGTTACCAAGTGACCTGGAACCGTTGCTAGGATGATCGCGACCGTTGCTAGGGTGATCGGAACCGTTGCTAGGATGATCGCGACCGTTGCTAGGGTGATCGCGACCGTTGCTAGGGTGATCGCGACCGTTGCTAGGGTAATCGCGACCGTTGCCATGGTTTCCGTCCCCAGGGGGGGGTAGTGAGGGAGAATGACCATTTTTACACTACTCAAAGGACCCACAAAATCCTTGTGGCTTGGATTAGCTTTTTACTAAGGGGCTTGAAAAATCTTGGCTTGGTTCCTTGCAGATTTCACACAAATTGATAATGTACCTGATATCTTCCAATCCATATGGTAAATTATGTGACTTACAATAATTTAACAGCAGTGTTACTCCGGGATGACACAACTGACAGTGCAAGACGCGTAAATCGTCCTTAGATTTCATACTTGAGCATCGAGATAAGGTGTCTGATGCCTGGTTCAATGTTCCTGGGCGATACGAAATATTGTAATTAAAATCCGCGAGTTCCAATCACCATCGCTGAAATTTTTCACTCTTGATTTTGGGCAAATGAATATCGGAAAACAAGAAAGATACAGGCCTTTGATCGGTAACAATAGTAAAAGACGGAACCGAATGACGGATATCTCGCGATATCCTTATTGCCACAATAATCACAGTGGCCTCTTACTCCACAACCGATTGACCTTTCTCAGATGATAATAATGCTCTTGACATAAAGGCTATAGGTCTTTCATCCTGATTCAGGGTTGCCCCTAGTGCTCTTTCAGACGCATCCGTTTCAATCAGAAAAGGACGACTAAAATTCGGTGAAGGAAGAGTTGCGTCCTTTAACTGATTTTTCAGTTCCGAAATTTATTCGAATAATTTATTCATAATAATATGAAAAAGTATTTAAATACTATAATACGAATTCTTTGAAAAAGATTACTATTATTTCATTAAAATACTCATATGAAAACTAACGAAAACGTGACTATTATGCATAAATATTTTTCTCTTTTATAATAATATTAATTATATTTAATGAATAATATAAAGGATTCAGAGCAACATTTTCAAAGCGCAATCAAAAAAGCAATTTTAGATTATATTTTACTGAATAAACACGAACAGAAACGACTTGGACTTCCGATGCCAGAGAAAGTTTGTTATTTATTTGAGCAAAGCATTATGAATTTCTCTTAGATATCCTTGCCGGTTCTCCGGGAACAAATGCCGTGGCATGATCGTTGCGAAACTGCAAAAGCTTATCTCAGGAACCATGGTTATTTTACCCATTGTACCAATGTGAAATTATTATCAAATTTTTGTAAAAAGTAGGAACTTTGAAAGGTATTTAAAAGAATAATTTTTATCAAATTAGATACTGGAATGTCAGATTAATCGACATTGATGATATTTGTGAAAGAGCTCCTGTTTCGTTGAACGAGTTAGTGGAAATGTGTGAAAGATATTCTACCAAACAAAGTCAGTTTCTTCGGGATTTCTGGATGAAAGATTGTGAAGAGATAATCATAGCGAACATTGATTCAATCGAAAGTATCATGCCAATCAATCCAGTAAAATTAATATCTTTTTTTATTAAATCTGATCAAATAATTAATCTTAATTTGGAAAAGACTTTTATAAATTAATTGCAATTGTAATTGATGACTGGGTTAATGTCGATTAACAACCATTTTCAGATTATTTTATAAGATTTTTAAAATTTTGACTTTTACCCAGTGGCGAATTTAGATTTTGGTGCGTGGGGGCGAAAAAACTTTCAGGGGGCGCCAAAAAGGATAAAGGTAGTACTAGCCCTACTAATTTTAATATTGAGTAAATATTATAATATACACGATTTGTACGCTCCCCCGTGCATCAGTGATGTACAATCACTTATGTACAAGCACTGATACTACAAGCTACAGCTTACAACTAAAAATGCCGTTATGCCTTGGATATATTTAATATTAATAAAGGGCTGTAGTGTAGAGTGGTAACTGCAGTATATTAAACCCCGTTGGACTTTATAGACAGACAAAACTTGTACAACTAGTAAGTGGAAAGTGAAATCTTAAGTCTCAGTAGTATTCTCCACTGCCCAAAAATATTATGTCTGCTAGCCTACTGCATCATCTATGTCTAACAATACGACATGGTAATATTACAAATAGCAAAGCATCAGCAGCAATATGTTGCAGTGTACACGTTAATAATACATACCAAACCAATCGATTTAGTTCTTCTGCATCACAGACCTTGTGTTCGTGTTAAGGATGAAACTTAATCATAATACAGCTAATTCTTGTACACAAAACTACACATTTATAAAAGTCATCTTGGGGCGCCATTTAGAATCCAAGAGGGGCGTGGGGGGCGGTCTGTTCCCCCCAGTCATATAGCTAAATCCGCCACTGCTTTTACCAACCAAACTCCTTTTTTAAAATGCCTATATTAACTCATCTAGTGACCATTAGAATATCAAATTAAATCATGCCCATATTTATAGTGGGTGTACCCCAAAATATCGTCAGCCAAAACACCAACAGCCCAAACATCGACAGAAAAAATAGAAATAAATCTTTAATGATAATAAAAAAAAGAATTCGCAAAGTCGATAATTCAAAAATTCGAAAACATATTTTGAACATAAAGCGACTGTCATCGACATTATTGTGATCTTCAAAAACAACCAAAAAAATGAAGAGAATTAAAATAAAGAAACAATAACGTTAAAAAAATTCATGCTAACAATGTCGTTGTTTTACCGCTTCACTTTTTTAATTAAATGATGAAAATATTATCATTTCGATGTCGATGTAAATAAAACTTTCGTTGATATGAATAAAACTTTGCTCAATATGACTTTTTCTAACGTTATCTTTCTCGCGGACCGGAACCTTCCGCACGTACTGTCTGGCGTCGTCCCACGTTGCGATCGTCGTTCACCGCTCTCACACCGGTCCACTCGGTCGGATTCCGACCGCTCGCTCCAAGGATCTGGGGGTGATTGGGGCCGACGCACGACTGTCTCCGAGAGATTTGACCGACGGTGCCGCCGGCTGCGGTGGCAAGTGCAACCGAACTGACCAGCTTCTGATGATTCGACCGCGGTCACGGGTCCCTCCGACCGGCGGGTTACCGTCAGTCCAGTGGAGTCACCAAGGAGGCGAGCTTGCTCAGTCGCCCGCAGAACCGGTGTTACTTCCCGCATTTGTGTGGCTGGCGACTTAGTTTCTCCTGGTGGGTGCCAGGCCCACAGACATCTTACTGGATTATGGATGGTACTTTTTAAACTGTTCCGAATGCATTTTATCATTGTCCTGTTGGCAATGAAAATTTTTGCGTGTTACCATTGATATATTCGTTAATGACAAGCAAAAAGAAAATAACTATAAACGGCTGTTTGAAGATTAAGTAGACTTTGCAGTAGAAAATGAAATTAATATAAAGCCATCTGTTATTATGACAGAACTTGCGGCAATAAATGCAGTTAGAGTTCAATTTCCAAAAGCTCAAAATAGAATATGTTTTTTTTTCATTTCGTTCAATGCTTTTGTTGAAAAAATCAAAGTAATTGATAAGCTTCTAAATATGGGTGAGATGAAAGTTTCAGTCTCAATGTCAAAGAACTTTACGCTTTAACATTTATCCAACCTTCAGAAATACCTGAAGCATTCGAAGTTTAAAACGTCATATTCACTTGACGTTAAGAGTTTGTGAGATGGTTTGAGAATAATTATGTACATGGAAGAGTTAGAAGACATCTTCGTGATGGTACTGTAATTAGATCCCCTCATTTATTTTCATTATTTCTGTGGTCTGTAATACACAAAAAATGCTTTTTGTGATGTCTTTTATGGACCTCCCATCATTTGCAGAAGACTGATAATTTCTTGTCCAATAAAGATTCATTTGCATTCGAATTGTTATGAAATACATTCGGGTCTGTTCGGGTCAGGTTGCATTATAATAAATACGGGTCGGGTTGGTTTCGGGTTTGACTCATGAAAATTCGGATCATGTTGAGATACTTTTAAGGATGAATGCCCATCTCTATTATGTATATGATTTATTTCATCATGGTATTCCAAAAACACAGAATATCGTCGAGGCTTGGGACCCAAGATGGGAATATGTTATTTGGCGATCCCATATCGGAATTGTTAGTATCATAGAAGAGAATAAGTATCAAAAGGAACAAGCATATGCAAGTATTCATGTGGAATGTATTCTTAGAGGTGAACCTTTTGAGAGGAATACTTGATCAATCGTTTTAAATAAATTTTTAATTTATGTTTATTTCTTTTTTCGATTTTTTGGTTTGTCCTTATTTTTTATCGATGTTTTGGCCTGTGAGTATTATTCAAGTAGTATTTATTTATTTTATTTATTATTTTTTAATGCTGAAAGCATGCTCAAGGACCTACTCAAAAATAAACTAGATCCTTTAGCACAATTTTACAAAGATCAACCATATGTTTTTGTCATAGTTCTTTTGTTTATTAATTTATTCTTTTTTTTAATTATTAATATAAATAAAAATATAATTCAAATATTTATAGATTGAACGGATTCAAGAAATGAAAAAGTATTTCAATTGTATTGCGACCTTGCAATCGAACATCTTAAAATATATTGTTCATCAATCAATTGACGAATTCGTCGATCTTTTCCAAGAATACCGAGATGTTGTTTGCTATGAAGGAAATTACGATTTGTTTTCAGGAATGGCTGTTTCAAACACAAAATCTATTATCAAAATCCACCTGGTTAGTTATTTGGAATTAAAGGGCAATTTAAAAAGTTCTTTAGAGTTAATTTAATATACGATTAATCGCTTTTAACCAATGCATTTTATACATTAAAGATGTTTCCAATACAATTTATAAAATATAAGAGTTTATGGTATAAGAGTTTATAGCAGTAGAGTTTATGGTATAAGAACTTTTGAGAAATGGTTAAAAATATAATTTATTAAACTTGATCCTAAACCACGAACTGCTGCAGTTAAATCTCCAGGTTTCACTTCATAATTCATAATATCAACAAGTAGAATTTATTTAATATTTACAATCCTTTTACAATACTTAAACAAATTAATAATCACAAATGCTGCAGAAGTCATTTCTTGAAAATTTAAAATTAAATTCCTTACATAAAATTCTTTACTTAAGTACATTAAAATGTGTTATTAAGATAATATGTAAATTAATAGAGTGGATTAAAATTCTATGGAAATAATGGTAAGTTTCGTCTCTCCAAGGACATAAATTGCAAGAAAGAAATCCTCCATTACGATAGTAATATTATCAAGATCACTTTCAAAGGACAGATAGAAATGTTTACAGATCTACTTGATTGAAGACTAAACAAATTTCTGTAACATCGGAAGCGATCTGAAATTCCATGTATGTCATTAATACTATGAATAAGTAATCTGCAATTATTCTTGATTAACATCAGAACAATCAACGCTTTTCGCACTTTAACATCTTATTGATTTCAGTTATTTCAACAAGAAATTGGCTGGCATAATATTAGAAACTGAAAACAAAAGGTCTATAAGGAGGATAATGGCGACCGTATTAGAGTTTTTGAACTGCCAAAGGGACCTTATCTTCGGTATTTAAGGGTAAACTTTTATAAAATATTATTCAAATATAATTTGGTACATTAGATCATTTTGATCGTACTCATCCTTAATTTATAATATAACGGGTGTTGTGAAAGTCTTTTCAAAGGACTTTGACAATAGATTTAATGAACTTCAGCTTCTTTTTGGTTTAAAGAATATAATTATTGATATTCTTTTGAAATAAATCTTCGATATTTAGAAATCTGATTTTTAACGCATGGTAGCAAAACGTGCTGAGATTGCCACATTGCTTCTAGCAGTCCACCTTGACTCTACGATTGGCGAGCAACTGCTATGTTCTGTGCAAATATTCGATCGAATCAACAAAAAATTGACTGTAAATGAGAGTGTGCAAGACAGATGTAGTCATAGTTGAAGAAAGGAACATCAAGTCCCATCCAAAGCTATCAATCACGGTTCATGCTTCAAAGTTTGGTTTTCAGTAGTCACGGATCATTCAGGTAATCAAGAAACATGGTGGCAAGTGTGTTGGAATTATCAAGAGACCTTTGCTAACCAATGTGATGAAGCAGAACCACTTTGAACGGTGCCATGCCCTTTTGAACGACATGCAGTCCCGTCCAGCTGAAGTTGTCAATGTCTTTGAAGACAAAAACACATTCGCAGTGGATCCATCATGGAACCGTCGCAACGACCGTGTCATTTGCTTAGGGGATGATGACATCAGTGACGCATAAAGGATTAACAGAACAAAGCATCCTGTCAGCATAATGCTACTGGATGTGGTGGCAATGAATTGAAAATTCAGCCACTAGTGTTCTTCCTTGCTTGTTACAGACTAAATGCCACATGTTACCAACAAGCTCTGAGCCAAAATGTACTGCTGTGGCTGAAGAAGGGGTTTCTCCGCGGAATTTTTGATTTTTATCATTATGGCGCACTATGTAATACCGTCAAGTTCGTCCAAAAATCTTTCTTGGATCACAAGGGCGTGCTTCTTACAACCAAAGACTAGTGGCCACCTTCTTCAACAGACGTGAATCATCTGAATTATTCCATATGGGAGAGTGTAGAGATGGAAGCCTTCGTGCTCGTTACACAAATTCAAAGACCCTGGAGAATTCCATTGGAAAAGTCTGGTAGAATGAGACAGAGGCTTTTGTGGTGAAAGACTGTGTCACATTCAGGAAACGTCTGGAAAACGTCGTATGTGTGAGGCGATCATTTTGAATAAATTGTTTAAAACCCTTCTATTCAACTTGAATGAAAAGTTTTATTGCGGTATCTTTTATATTTTCTGAAACATAAATGTTTATCTGTTTGGAGTGTTTTTTGACAAGACTTTCACAACACCCGGAGGTACTTATAAATCAACGGTTTAATATCCTGCAAAAATATTGTACTATTGTTTTTGCTAATTCTTATACATAAATATCAGATTATTTTTCAAGCCAAATGTTAATATAATTCAGAATGTAAATTTGACGGCGTCTGACCAAGTGATATTCACTCCTAGTTTTGACAGAATCTGCGACCAGTTATGCCAGATAGTCGACAACATGATCGGTTCCGTAAGTCAGTTTAATCGAATGGAGAAAGTACTATTCATTCCTGTTGATAATTCACCTCCTTTGCCATTCATTCATAATGTGCTGAGTTATGAGGAATATGTTATTTCATGTAAACAGAAGTTAAAAGATTTTGTTATGCTAAACAGTGAAGCTCCTATTAAGTAAATATATATTTATAATTTTATTGAGTAATAACATATATCATTTCAGGTATTCTGCAATTTATGGGAGCTTTAAATATTTATTCAGTAAAAATGCAGAAGAGCGAAGTCATCAGTTTGTAAAGTCCGACAAACATCTTCACGAATACGTGGTCGAGCTGGAGAAGCTGAAATCACTTGCTGATGAAGCAGCCAGTTTGGTCACAATTCTGCCGATGCACCTTTTTGTTTTGGATTGTGAAATCATCAACCAGGTTAAATATTTCAAGTTTATCAAAATAGAGAAATCTAAAATTTGAAAGAACTCATTTCTATTTCCTTCTAGATGTTTTTTAAATTTTATAAAATATTTTTGTTTATTTTATATTAATATAATATCCATGTACTTAAAATACTACAAATGTTCGTCCGTTCGCAATGAAGACTATGAAAATCTTGCCTCAAACTAATAATATCTCAGTTTTTTTTTCATGACCTACCCTGTTCAATATACTTGAAACACTTTTTATAAAATCTATCAAATAATTGTTTCCAACAATATTAATCGAAAAGCTTTCCCTTTTGAATGGACATCGGGAATCACACATGAAAAATTAGACTTATTAACAAATAGTTCTCAAAAAATCAATAATTTTGAAGAGAACCGATAGATATATTGGTGAAAGAGTAGGTTGCGCATCTGCGTAATAGCTGCATGGTGATGTTTGCAGAACAATAATCCTCAGAACAAATTATGTCAACAGATTTTTTTTAAAAAATATTCAATTATAATTATGTCTTGAATCTCGTATAATTTCAATTAATTATTATACTTTTTGATCCACATCATCATTAAAATATGTATCTTTTTTTGGTTTGGTTCAATCGACATTTTTTTGCGAATATAGATTGCTGTCTGCGCACGAACGTTTAAATCGGATTAGAAAATAATGGAGTTAAAGACTGTGGTGTCAAATCTAAATCAAAAAGAATTAACGAAGCTTCACAAATCTGTACTTCCAAACGGCCTCTGGCGGGATCTTCCATCTTAATCCTTGCCTCTAAATTCCGGGCAATGGCAATTGTTTTTGGTTCCACTTCTGAATCCCAATCTCCTCCACCGGCCATCTGCTTCAACATGCCGCATGCTGGTTCTAACCAACCACACACGGGATTGTGTCCACGAGAAAACAGACTTCGCAGCTCTGGAATAGTTCCGTCTCGTTTCCATAGAAGAGTTCCGTCGGATGACGCTGATACCGACAGTTCCAGCATTCGGCCACCATTTATCGACACCAGTCCGAAACTCTCAAGCACTGCCATTAATTTCTCTGTGGTTGTTTTCAAAGTATCTACAATAATATCATCATAATAAGCATCTGTGTTACCATAAATCAGTGGGTCCGATTTCAAAGCTTGTTGTAATATTCTCTGCATGATCTTTGGTGCGATATTCAGGCCAAACCCCAGTCTGGTTAAATACCATGACCGACCCTGATGCCGCTCCACTTGATATGGTCATAATGATGGATCGACCCTGATCTGAAAATATGCTCGTTGGATGTCAACGATCGCTAACTGTTTACCCATGCAGCACCAGTTCCTGATTTTCTCCGCAAAATGAGACTCCCTGCTGTATGAATAGAGACAAACTCGTTTAGTTCCCGATAATCCAGAACTGGACGAATCTTCTCTTTTGCCTCCTGCACGATTGCCATGAGAGAGAGTGTTGGACGCAGCTGGCGCTCGCATTCTATCAACCATTCACTCTTTTTTCACTCTTCTAATTCTTTATTGATTTCTTCTTCGTGTAGTTAAACCGACGCATATTCTGCTACTTTCTCATGTACTGGCCGTGCCTGCTTCTCTTTCCAGTTCTACTTCACCGACCAGTATTTTCCATTGAATTGTGTCGTAAAATCTGGATCCACCATGCATGCTGGCGTCCCGATTCGATCCACTGATGTTGATCCTCCCCCCGATGTTGCTGATTCTGCTTCTATTTGCGCTTTATTCTTGATTTTCTGTCGCAACTAGTCCGTTCCTGTGATAGCCACCGAATTTTGGTGATTTCCCATTAATGCCGATTTGAACACCACCTCCATTCCCAACAGTAGCTCTGCCCCGATTCCGCTCAAATTTTTTACTAAAAGAACCCAATAGGTCAATGTTTTTCCACTTACTTCGATCTTAACCCAGGCTCCGTTTTTAATTACTGACGGGCCTAGAACTGTCTGCAGTTTCTCTGATATTTGCTCCACTTTTCTCGAATTCACATATCTCCTCTCCACCATTGTTGTTGAGTACCCTGTGTCCACCAGGGCCCTTATAATGTGCCCTTCGATACGCATTTGAATAATTGGTAATTGAGTCTACTGCCCGTTTCCCGAAATTCTATATCGGCTTGGGCAACCAAAACATAAATGATTTTTATCACCACACACTAACTAACTTCATTTATCGGGGCTCGTCCCCTCGGGCATTCTCATCTGAGGTGGCCCACTTGACCAAATTTGTAGCATTGTGGTTTTTTGACTTCCGGATAGGAGTTCACCGCCACCGCTACCACTGGATTAATGATACCGTTCTCATTGATCGCTGCCACTGGTATTGATGGTACCGCATCCGATTGATTAATCTGAAGAAGCGCACGGGCAAACGGAAGCAACTCCGGTAGGCTAACCATCCTTCTAGTCGATTCTGAGGCCAAATCTTTTGACAAATTCTCCCGGAGACCCGTAAGAAATGCTCGTTGGATGAAGTATTCCTGTGGGTCTTGATCGACACATTTTACGGCTACTAGTCGCCGTAATGCCGCCACGAACACTTCACTGATTCCCCTTCCCGGAGCGATTGGGTGCGAAATTCCTCGTAGGCCCCCCGAGGATCCGGTCCATATTCTTCTGACATCAGCATCTTTACTTTCTCGTTATCTTGCTGGTCTTTCTTTGACAACCCATCGAACAGCTCGAATGCTCTTCCTTCTAGAATCATTGACATTGCTGATATCTGGTCGATCTCGCAGATTGCCGCAGCGGATTCGAATTTCCGACACCAGGCATTGAAATCACTGGTTCCATCAAACTGATGCACCGAATCCGCGAATTGCAATGTTTTCATACCGCGATAGCTTGAGGTGTTAAATCTAAATTAAAAAGAATTAACGAAGCTTCACGAATCTGTTTTTTAAAAAAAATCTTTTCTGCAATACAACGATTTAAACAAATGAATTAAATCGTTACACGAGACAAAGACTTTTGATACACACCTATCTTTACGCTATGCACCCTAAAAACATTTATATCTTGTAAAAGGTTTATGTGTAACATTGACTGAAATTCAGGGATAATGATATAAATTACTGACCCTATCGGTGGAGTTCTCCATTTCCAATTTCTATTCATTCTATTTTTCCAAACCTTTCTCACCAACTGAAAATATATGATTAATATTTTAATTGTCAAGTCTGACTTAAAACAGTGAAGATATTTAGGGCTTTTATAGAGAACTAACGGACATATTTAGCCTTATATATAATATACAAATAATAAATAAATAAAATGTATATAATCAAATAACTTGCTAAATTTAATGTAGTTTAATTATTGACACATTCAAAAACGGCAATATTATAAGACTAAAAAAGCACCTACAAGGAAATTATAAACTTAAACATATTCATCGCAATGGTTCTACAGGAATCAAGAGATCGACAAACGTTCGGTGTCATCTAATATTAATTCCTTAATATAATATAATATAATATAAACAGTTATTTTAAATTATTTTTTTCAGTTTCATTTCTTAAGTCAAGAAAAGTTATTTATTAATAAATATTTTCCCTTTGAAAAGTTTTTGTTTGTAAAATTATGTTTACACAATCATTGAATATTTACAGTGATATTAAAAAGCAAGGAACTAATTTCTATTTCCTCCTGCAAAAACAAACACAGTTCTTATGGAGGATTACTTTACTTCTAAATTAAATATATTTTTTTAATAATATCTACATTTATAGTTTTGTGTAACATTTTGTGAGGCAAATTGGAATTTTCAATTAAAAATTAATTAATTGCCTTAATTTATTGAACAAAAAGATATTGGCTTTATTTTATATTCGTGTATGTCATGGATATCCGGGTTCCAAATAGTAATGGAAAAAAGCTGATATTGTTTTCTGAATCACTGAGGCAGAAGAAATTCATATGTAAATCCTTGGATCTCTGTAGTTATGGATCATGTTGAACAAGTTCTAGGATTGTCTGATTTTCATATAGAGTGTTAATATGGTGAGTGTTTATGGTGAGTCATCAAAGCATATGCTAAACATTATCTTTCTTAAACAGTGTCACTTCATTAAACTATAAATTTTAACAAATCTCAAATGACAGTTTACATTGTGATTCAAACGTTTTAGTTATTTTTCGATAGTGTAAAAGTCAACTTTAATACAGGCCATATTTTAACAGTTTTTTACTGAGCACCCACTTTCTGACAATATCGTGAAAATGAAACCTATTTTTCTGAAATGCATCTTTTTCAAACCATATGGGAAATAACTTTTAGTATTGATACCCTTTGTAAAAAATAAAAGAATCGCACCCCGATTGTAAGTGATACGAATCGTTTATTTTTTACTATAAATAAAAAATGTAGAAACAACTAAACTAATCAAAAGGTATTCTTTGATGAATTTAGTTCTCTGAAAAAAATACAAAGAAAACTAAAATTAATTTATAAAATGAAAGATAAGACACCAACTATTATTGTTATAATTAAACGACAAACACTTACAAGATTACCCACTGAACTGGTTAACTCCAAACGATATATTTGAAGGATAAAAAAATAATTGTACGTTATTGGACTTGAGCTTCAGAAATTCGGCCGAATTCTAGTCTGGTAAGAATGTCAAATAAAACAATATAAACTAGATTGTCGAACAAATAGAATTAATGTCACATGAGGCGAAATTGTCAAAAAAAAATATATAGTCACAACAGGTGAAATCTTCTAACTTTGTTTGCTAGGTAATTATTTTTGATTGATTTTTTTATCAATTATATTTAAATTTTAATTTTTAAATTCATATTAATAATTTTGTTATAAGACGAAATAATAAATCGTCTTAAAAATAATTTCTTTTCATTTTCCTTTTCTTTCCTTTCTTTTGTATAATAATAATAAAGGATTCGACTTAAAAATAATTTCTTTTTTTTCTTCTTTCGCATAAACTGTCCTATTGCGAATTATGTGATATAAAAAAACGAAAAAGAAATAAAACAAAAAAAACACACTACAGATCACTTGACCGAAAAAAATATAAGTCATAAATAAAAATATTAACATATACCCTCTACAATAAAAAAATTAAGTCACATAAATTAAAATCACATACACGATCGTCACAATAAAAAGTTTATACACCCTTCTATGAATAACTCTGGTTGACCACTGTACACGTGCACAGACACAACTTGATCTATAGAATTTGGACTATGACTATCATCAGAATAATGAGTTTATGAATCAGTCTATTTGCCGTGCTGCAAAGAGTAAGAGTCGAAATGGGGGAGCGAGCGATAAAGAAGGATAAAGTTTATCTCACTTTCATTTATCCGATCAATTATTTACATCTGGAGGTGGAGGAAGATGGAGCTACACCACGGAATATTCTAGGTGTGTGCGTACTTCATCTATTAATCAATGACTGGGCACCCATTTGGGTGCCCAGTTATTATGTTAAAACATTGCCTGCTTGAATAAAGAGGAACACTTTTACAGGATTCTAAAGAGTAAAATAGGCCTGTAAATTGGTAATACTCAAACACATTATATGGAAAGTATTGAAGGGAAGTACAATGTTTCGTAACTTAAATATTGGTAACCACATCCTAAAATGAGATTTGAAATGAACGCGAAAAGTAAATACTGTTTCCCAACACAGTAAATCCCCTAGAGACAGTTCGCAACGCGGATATATCAGATCTTATGAAAAATAATATTAATTTGTCTTTTTTTACAACTTTTATATCTATTCAATGTCGAATTTTCGATCACTTTCTAATATCGTTATAAGCTCATATTTTAGACACAAGCTCATTCTCAATGACAAAAACAGTTTTAAAAATAGACATTTTACACTACTCAATAACTTCGGTAAAATATTAATCGATTTTGTACTTTTTTAATATTTTTTGAACCGATTAAACGTCGGTGTCTCAAGTAAACGACGTTGGTTCTTCCGTCTCATCGTACTCTACTACCAGTTATCCAATTCTTTTTGTTTTTTCGATTTTACAAAAACAAATAATATTCAGAACCTCTTTTGTTCCCGTGGGGACGCGTACCAAAACACAAATTTCTGCTCCATATATGTTGTACTTATTTAATGGCTGGGCATGTACCAAATGAAGAAAATCACGTTTGCATGTTTCATTTGGGATTATATTACTCAATTCTAATGAACTATTCGAACGTAATTACCTGTTTTTGGTACATGGACCACATGGCGTTCTGGATTTTGATTTTTTTGAAAGATCAAATGAAGGAAATGAAATGACGGATGAAAGAGTCCCAGCATTAGATCGTACAAAGCTATATGGTTTAAAAAGACTTAGACTAATAATAATTAAACAAAAGAACAATAATTTAATTTCTTATATTTATTATGGCTTGATCTTCTGTGACATTTCTTTACCACTTATAGAAGAAATAAGAAACCACACCAAATCAAAAAATGTGTCGAAGAATTATCGAATTTTAAATTCATCTTAATTTTTTATCCGATCATTTATGTTTTAATTTAAAAATCTGAGACTAATATTCTGATGTGATAATTCTTAGTGGCTCCTTGACCGAGCAACTCAACTGGGAATGATACTCTTGAACTACATGACAAATAAGAGTAGAGTGTTCAACAGAGCGATTTGTACTCAATACGATACGATCGTCCGTCGAACAACAAAAGCGTGCGAGTCAACCTCAGAATTGGTAGAACTACAGGATTACATTGAAAAATTGGATACTGGAGAGTTGCAAACATTAAAGGTAATAATGATAAGTTTTATTTAATTTATTAATGTATATAATTTAGAACAAACTAGAGCAAGCCGCAAAAAATGTTTTATTTCTACTAAGTTATACAATTTTACCATCAGACGATATTCTTTTGAACACTACCACTTTCACGTGGGATGGCAGAATAAAACCGATTTTAGAAAGCGCGTAAATAAAATTATTAAATTTTATAATCGATAATATTATAAAAATATCAATAATAAAATAACTTCAATATTATAATAATAATTATTGTATTTTAATTATCCAAAGTACATTGTCAAACTTTTTTTAGTAACTAACTCGAGTTCATCTCATTTATAAATCCATTTTATGCAAACCGAAAATATTTGATTAACTATTCCATGATGATGATTAAAAAATTTAAATCGTATAGAAAGGATGTTCAGGAAAAATCTAGAAAAATAAAAAAATGTGTATTGAGTATATAAAAATGAATTTTACAAACTAATCAAATAGAAGCGTGAAGCTCATTTAACAAATGACTGGTACATGGCATTTCATCATTATGCAGTCAGAATCACAAAAGGCATGACCGAACATCAACTAAGTGCTGACCCCCCTATATCATTTGTAGTCGATTTTGTTTACAATCGTATTTCGATTACTGTTAAAAACAATATATAACAACATCAAAACAATATGTATATCATAATTGAATCATTCCTTTGACCCTTACCTGTCGGTTAAGAAACGTGATTTAACAATGTCGACTTGCCGCTCAATGAGCCACTCGGAACTTCCTCGATGGATTGATGAAGGCCGAGTTCGTAACCCTAAGTTAATTGTCCGTACTTTCGAGTAACAGGGAAAATGTGTGCTGTAAAGTCTAAATATTGATTTGGTTCATTTTTTTCATATTTGACTTTGTTGTTACACCTTCATAATTAATATAAAACCCTAATGTTTCATCTAAGGGTTAATTTTAAACAGTTTATCTCAGTTTAGAACAAATATAAATCGAAATAAAAACCATTATATCTATACTTTT
>MQRK01185005.1:373-10992 GCA_001938485.1 Girardia tigrina | reverse complement strand
ATATATATATATATATATATCCATGGAATTTAGAAACCTGTTTTTGAAGGCTTTTTACTCAATCGATTTTCTCCAATCTTTGCACAATTACTCATTCTGGATGACAATACATGATTATGTAAAATTTTGATCAAAAAAACTTTTAAAGATCGCAAAATTGGAAAAAAACGGAAAATTCGGAGTTCCAGAATAATATTAATTGCAAGATATTTACTTTTAAATTTTAAGTAATTTATATTAATTTTTATTGTTTTTTTAATTAAAATTTTTAAATGAAAAATTTTTGAAATATTAAAAACTTTATTGGCAAAGTAGAGTTCTGTCTGCATAAAGAATGGATATACAAAATTTAATTTTATGATTTACTAATTTGTCATATGGGTGCTAAAAGATACTCAGACCAATAGAAGTGCACTCTCAAAAATCATGCTAAAATGTTCTGCACTTGTTTCGATGTACGATTTTGCTAAATCTAACCTCATTTGACTGCCTCCCTTCGCCTGTTCACTTTGATCGATCGTACAAAAAACCGGAATACTTACTCTTTATTTTTTTATTGATTTAATTATTTAGAAAGATTATATAAAGAGTCAATACTATTGAAGGTTATATACAATTGCTGAACTCAGCAAATTTCATAATTGATCATGATCATTTTCATATTGCTAATCATGAACATTTACCGAGCGAGTTCTTGGATGGTGGTAAAGAAAACAAACTTCAGGAAAATGTGAAATTCCTTCTCGGATCCGCACTCTAGCAATTCAATGAATAAATTCTGAGGTACTCGGTACACGTCCTGATTTAAATAAAATAAACCGATCCAATTGATCAATTTTTTATATTTAAAATTTAAAGATTTCATCAAAATTGCAAAAATCAAAAAGTCCTGATTTCATAAATTGTAATTTCTCAATTTTTCGGTCTGTTTTTTTAATAAATTAAATGAAAAATATACTTATTTGCTTTTATAAAAGATTATTTATTTGAGCAAATAAACTTTAATGTGTTATCAGTATTTTTTTCACAGTTTCAGGGGGTCTGAAAACATTTGGGGGTATGTCTCGCAAGTGTAATTAAATCAAATAAGTTTGAGATTTTTAAAGATTTTTTTACCATTTGAAAGACGTATGAAATCTTTCCAATGGAAAAACTATTTACAAAATTTAATAAATGTTTTTTTTTAATATTTAAATTGTCAATTAAACATAATTGATATTTTTAATTGATTTTTTGTGACTTCATTAACAATTCTTTTTCAGCATCAAAATATTTAAACGTTCAAACGAAAAATTATGAATCGTTTCACAGTAAATTTATGTTCTTTCTTTCATTTGTTTTCCTTTTATATTTCATCCTCATTGATTTCTATGTTAAAGAATTTTTTGTTTAAATTGAATAAGAAATGTTATAATAATATATTTTTTAATTAATAAAAATGTCTGTTAATTTACAAAAAAATAATTATTTTTTTTACATTTAAAATAATAAAATATTCAATTTGATTTATTGATTAATTTAGAATTTTTTTGCGATATATTTCGGAAGATTTTTCACAATCTCCAGTCAAAATTTTCAACAGTTGTACTAGCTTATATATTCGGTTATACACTCAACTTATGTAATGGCTAATTAAATACTTTTAACAAAGTGGAAGAGACGCTTGTTTGAACATTAATTGATAGATGAAGTAATTTTATCAATAATGCTTCACAAGAGACCCTCGTCGCGGTTACCATGGCAACGGTTCCGATCACCTTAGCAACTTGTATTTTTGAGAACGAATAAAGATTATATAGCAATATCGATTTCTTGTCATTATCTGAGATTGAATGTATAATTTAAAAGAACAGTTAAATTTGCCTTTTGGCGATATACTTAATGTGGATTATTTTATGAAGACATTTATTATATCGGACTGTTTTAACTGTATGGTTTTCACATAGAATCCAACTAGAGAATATCATTTTAATTTAAATCTAAAATAAATAATTTTATAAATGGATCTTCTTCATTTCTTTGAATAAAATAATAATATCAAATAATTGAAAGAAATAATAAAATAAAATATGAAACTAATTAACTGGTTTGCTCGAAATTTTTTACATTATGCTTTTTTTTACTGTGAATTAATTTAGAATGGTTTTAATAATTTTAATGGAGCGTGCTGATTTTCATTGAGGAATTGCAAAAAAAATCTGAGATTTCTAAATATTAATTAAATAATGACTCCATTTCTCTTTGAGAGAATTCTCGAAAATGTAGATTTTGTTATTTTTTATAGAGATTTCCATATTGGTTTGCTTTCTGAGATGAAAATTAAAATGTTTCATTTAATCAAATACATTTCTTTCAAAGAAACGATTATTTTAGTTTAAAAGAATTAAAAAATCGAATAAAAGCTTGTGTGTTCTTTTTTAGAAATGATTTGTGAAATAGTTTGATAGAATTGGCAGTTCAATATATTTGACCCACTTTGATCTTTGATATAATTATCTATTATTTCTATAAAATCGTTAGGTTTAAACTTTAATTTCGAGGTGGCCTCCTTGTGTGCTCTCATCCCCCACTCATACAATTCGTCATCAGATTCAATATCGCAATACTATTTTGGAAATTTAATTTTAGAGAAGTTTTCAAATGCCACAAAATATCTTCAACTTCACTCCTTGCTTTTAGATATTTTTCAATCATTTTTTTCAAAATTTTTATCATTTTCATTTCATACATCAAATTCGTCTTTAGATAAAATTATTTTATTTAAAAAGATTTAAAGTATGAGGTTGTTGCAAAAGGAATGCAGGTTTTTGATTTTTTGTATTTACCGCTATGTTTTATGACTAAAGCATGTATAATCTCATGAGTCATTCAAAAGCTTAATTTATACTCTTTCGGACATATTTGTCTAAAACTAATTGTAATGTTTCTTTTGTTAATAATTTAGATTTTAAGTGCAGATGTCAAAACGTGATTTTCGAAATATTTACTTCTACGAGTTCAAGCTACGGCGTAATGCACCTCAAACCGCTTGAAATATCAAAGAAATTTGGGGCAAGTGAAGTGTCAACGAATTCACGATGCAGCGCTGGTATCAAAATTTTCGCTCTGGCAATACCAGCCTGGACGATGAGCCTGATGGCAGCCATTCATCGACGATTGACAACGACGAATTGAAGGAGCTGGTAGAAGCCGATCCACGCACAACTGTTCGAACACTCCCAGAAGAGCTTAACGTTGATTCCTCAACCATCGCTTGGCACTTGAAGTAAATTGGAAAGTCGAAAAAGCTCTATAAATGGGTGCCTCACGAATTGAACTAAAGTAAAAAAATAATCGTTTTGAGGTGTCTTCTGCATTTCTTCTGCGCAATAAGAACCCTTTCTCGATCGGATTGTGAGGTTTGACGAGAATTTGATTATCTGTGACAATCGGCGACGTTCGGCACAATGTTTGGACCGCGATGAGGCTCCTCACCACTTTCTGAAACCCAAACTCCACCAAGAGAAGGTTATGGTGACTGTTTGGTAGTCTACAGTCGGTCTCCTTCATCACACCTTTCTGAATACTGGTGAAACGATCACCGCAAAGAAGTACTGCCAACAAATTGACAAAATGAATCACGAACTCCGATGTATTTGTCCAAAAGTGGTCAATATGAAGAGGCCAATTCTCCTCCACGACAACGATTGGCCACACATTGCAAAACTGAAACTACAAAGGCTTAACGAATCGGGCTACGAAACTCTGTCTCATCACCCTATTTACCGCACCTCTCGCATACCCACTACCATTTTTTAAATCATCTGGACAACTTCCTCTAGGAAAAATGCTACAAAAACCAAGACGTTGCTAAAGACGCCTTTAACGCTTTCATCGCATCCATAACTCAGGAGTTCTACACTAGGGTCATCAATAAACTTGTTTCTCGTTGAAAAAATGTATTGCTTCTGATGTTTTTTTTCGATTAATAAAGTTTATTCTGTGCTGAGTTACATTTGTTCAAAAACCTGCATTGCTTTTGCAATAACCTAGTAAACCATTTTGATATAAGCATTGAATTAAAAAAATAGGCAGATTCAACACATTAACAACGACAAACAAATACCGCTTGTAACAGGAAATCAAGATACACTTTTCAATCGTAGCATTTAAATAGTAAACATATAGTAAATAAATTAGCACATGAGTAAAATACAAATTTGTGTCTGTACATGGTATTGCTGATAGAATGTTTAGACTGCTAATAAGAGGTTCATGATTTGTAAGATGGGTCTTAAATTACTCGTACGTTAATTATACCTCATTATGCAGTACATTGTCAATGACGAAGATTTTAGTTTATGAAAAATTTATTTTTCATACTTTTCATGTATAATAAAAGCTTATGCAATTCGTTGATTTGTTCTGAAATCCCGTATTGGGAAAATGTCGGGATTTGGAACCGCTAGTTGGCCCAACAATGTTAGATTGTCTAGGCCTTCTGAATGGTAGATATGTATTACCACTATATATAGAGTTTCATTATTCTTTTTGTGCCGTCTATAAAATGTTGTTGCTTGTGTTAATTAATACTAGTCAGCAGAAAAAGACCAATACGTTGAACGAACATTATTATAACTGAACTGCATTAGGTTTGTTTTTAATTAAACTATTATAATTTATGTTCATTATAGAATGGAAATAGTTAATTTAGAAAATTTTAAAAACACGTTTATTAAAAGTACATCAGATTATTTAAACAAAAATCATCAATAGTTATTAAGATTTTTTTCTAAAATGGATATTAATGTTTTCAGATTAGATGAAGGTAATTGTGAAGATGTTTGTGTAACTATTTTATCTGATTATTTAAATAAGTCGTAAATAAACATAAATTGTGAATTTTCGTAAAAAAATAATGAATTTTTCCACTCACTAGAATAATAAATATACTAAAATTTGTTCATAAAATTTGTATTTATTCTATATTTTATAATTTTTTGATTTTATTGTATTTTTTCAAAATAAATACAAATTAAAATCAAATTAAAGTTTTTAATCAAATTTCCTTCTTTTTAATTCATTTTTTTACAAATAATATTGGTTAATTTTAGATAGATTATGAATTAAGAGTGAATTTGTATTTAATATCTATAAAATATTAATTTCGATAGTCAAATAATGTAGAGAAAAATATAAATGAGAAACATTAAACAGTCTTGAAGGTAAATATTTTCATTAAATTTAATAATTTATTATGATTTTTTTATTAATAATAGGATAAGAGCAGTATTGCAGAACATAGGAAAAAATGTAAATGTGATATTAATATTGATAATTTTAAGATTCTATGTAAGCATTTTGATAGTTAATGGAAGTGAGAGGTGGCTGAAGAATTCCTTATTAGGTCGTGTTGCCATAAAATCAATGTTCATCGGCAGTCTCAACCAGTTTATTGAGAATTGTTAATTAGCATTATTTCATGAAATCGATTATATTCCGTATTTTCGCGCATATAATCCGCATAATTTTTTCATCACCAGGGACATGTGGAGTATGTAAAAACACATTTCATCCGCTGTTTATCATCCTGAAATGTTAGTTGTTATCATGTAAATTATTTTTAGGATACACCGCCTATTTTATACCCTGCGAGTAGAGTGGGACGTAGATAAAATCACACATGACTTGCGGGTTATATGCGCTAAAATACGGTAATTATTTTGAATTTATTTACAGGTGAAAGAAATTATTAATCAGTGATTTGAAGATGGCGGTTAATCCATAAAAATATATCGTCTTAAAATAAATTTTTATAATAGATGAAATTCGATGTTAAATAAAATATAATTTAAAAGATTTTAATTCATCAAAGAATTGTCTCTTCTATACATTAGTTTAATAACGTGATTAAATTTTATTTTTAGAGTCCTCAATCAGATTTTGGTATTCGGTTTGATCATATTTCTTCAAACAAAACCACGATTTAACAGTTGTACTCCACCTTAACTAACATACCACAATCACAGAACAATTTTAGGTTATCATAACTTAACAAAATAAAACCATTTCCGAAGACTTAATGATTTCTATGATTTTTTAATGATTAAAAAAAGATATACGAACGCATCTTAAGAAATACTTTTTTAGTTTAGTATTAATAAGTCAATTTATACTTGCAGAAGTTTAACAGTTAAGTTTAAAACTGTATAATATTATCGAAAAAAATATTCTATTTGTAAAAAATGATGATGTTCCTACATGTAACTTGTAAATTCTGTAAAATAAAACAATGTTTCCTTAACATAATATAATGAGTAAAAAATGTTAAAAAAACTTTGACTAACAAATTTGAGTTTAATAAATGACTGAAACGTCGAATCTCTAGAAAATAGAGTTTATTAAAACTTATATATTAGTTTATTTTACTCTCTATAAATGTATAAATGACTTTTGATTATGTTTTTTTCCGACTTTATTCTATCATGTTAATATGTTCCGTTATTGACTAAACATAGCTTCCGATCTCAAAGGACAAAATATTATAGAACAAATATAATGACTTTATTCAAAGAAAATTATTTTTTATAAAAAAGATCGAAGACCTAGTTGAACACCTGATACGTAAAAATTAAAAAATACATTTTTTTCATTTATTTATATATATATATTTTTTAAAAATAAAAAGAACAATAATTAGAACAATTTATAGGGATTTTTTAAAAATTTTTTTTAAAAAAATATATTATTTAAGAAAAAATAATTTTAGTGAGTTGTGATTTTTTATTATGGAATGCAAATTTAAATGTTGGGCAACAAAAAACAGCATCCAACTTGTAATCTCTTTCTGTTATTATTCATTCATCTTTCCTTAAAATATTCAACCACTATTGCAATGATAATTTCCATAATCCCTTGAGCTGCGAAGTTAGCCAGAATATATTCTGATTAACGAACTGAACACAGAACCGCCCTGTCACAACTTGGCCATTTCTCTCTGAGACATTTATCAGAAAAATAAGATAAATTACGATTTTCTTTTTCAGTATTTCTTTTTAAATATGTTTAATGTCAAAATTAAATTTGATAATAACTTTTCATTAGTGAACAGCAAGAAAAATTTATATCAATATTTTCCAATTTTTTTTGATAAAAATAATATTAATATTAATAATAATAATCATAATCATAATCACAATAATAACAATTAATATTATTATTATTGGTTCGGAATTTAAGTAAAATTCCAATTTTTATTTATTTATTTATTAATTTTTAGTAATTTTCAAACGTCTCACTTTCTTGTCCCAAAGACAGTCATCGATTCATATTCAAAAACCTATTTGTTGAATAACAATTGCTGACCTATTGTGTTATATTTTTATAACAATTTTCCTAAGTTTGGTAGCAATCGGTTCGAAAGGTTTTGAGTTAATTGCAAACAAAAAGACAAACAGGAATTCTTCCTTATATATATAGATAATTGTTTTTCATTTAAAATATTATTACACCTATTTTCATTTTAATAGGGGATTTTGTCATTTGTTAACGCCCTATGTATAATATATGTACTAATGTACTAATGTACAGGTGAGGAATATTTTAAATTTGGTATGTTGAAATTGGTTTGTTGAATTTTGTATGTTGAGTTTAGTATTTGAAAATGTGTTTCTCCCACCCAGATGGAAAATTGATATTTTGGATGTTCACGATGAATAATTATTCGAGTATAATTTATATTTTAAAGTACAGCATAAGATATGTAAAAACATGGGCGTCCACAGAAAAAAATACAGGAGGGACAAAAATAAAAACAGCAAATTAACAAATATTTTTTAGAATGTTTTTTAATGATATAGAATAAGCATAGAAATATAAAAATGGAATTATACAAAATCAATTTTATAAGTAATAAATTTTAAATAATGAATATACCATATTTTTATTATGTATTACAATGTATTATTGCAATTTATCATTCAGCAAGTAAAAATTGCATTCGTCTTTTATCACTGCCAAATTTCTTTATTATATTTTCAATAAACTTTGTTTTGTTTGTTTCGTCCTGAATTTTCTTTCGGTGCAAGCTCATCATACATAACCGGACAATCGTGATTTGGATATTATAGCTCTTAATGTGTAAAAACGTCTCAATGTGTTAAAACTTCGTTCAATCATACAGGTCGTAACTGGTAAAATCAAAGCGATGGTTATAATTGTTTTGACTGATGAAAATAGTCACCATGTTCAAGAACGTCTATTAAAGTTGATGGAGAACAAATTGTCCATTTTTCGTACCATGTTGTAGCTTCGATTTGTAAATTTATTATATTGTATTGTGCACCAAGTTTTTTTGCGTTTTCTAAAAATATTGTTTTATCTAATTTTATAATACATTTTGGATGAAATTGAAATTATGGTTTGTTTATCTTTAGAAAATCTTGACGTTAAAGAAGATATTAAAGAATCCAAATATGGTATAAATATTGACTGTCGAAAGTATATTTCAGGAGTGTTTCCTGTACAATTATTTCTATATTTTTGCTTGGAACAACTCCTGGGTATTTCAATATTGATGAATAATTTTGCAGTCAAATCGAATGATTCTTTAAAAATCTCTTGAAATTTTTCGTCAGAGTTTTCTCGATGCAATAAAATATATTAATTAAATCCTGAACGTGTTGATGAGCAGCTTGTAAATCTAATTGTAAAGACTGAAGAGTCTGGGTTAAAAAAAATGGCTGAATATTTAGCTATAATTTTTAAACAAACGATAAACATTCCATTACTAGTCGCCGTTAATAAACGATGAGCTTCTTGGCTTGTTGAACCAGTCCAATTCGTTTACATTTCCTCTAGTTTATTAAAAATAAGCCCAAAATGTTTTGAGAAAATGGAAATACTTTGATATTTTGATGTCCATCTTGTTTCTGATAGAAGAGGAATTGTGGGAACAGTAGGTCTACGTTTTGGACTGTCTAAAAAATGTTATTATCGATTTTACTATTCCAATTGTTTGACGGACTTCTGCGACAATGTTCAAATCATTAACAACTAGATTTAATCTATGAGAAGCACAATGTATATAAGTAGCATTTGGATATCTATTTTTGATTTGTGCCTGAACACCAGCTTAATTTCCGGCCATAGTTGCACAACCATCGTATCCAAGTCCAATCAATTTACTCATATCCAAACCATATTCCACACACTTGTTAAGAATTGCAGAACTGATGCTTTTAGCATCCATTTCGAAAAGCTTCACAAAGCCAACAAATTCTTCATGAATGTTTGTAGCTTCATCAAAAAATCGAACACCAAGTGAAAGCTGTTCTACCCCTGCAATATCAGCTGTTTCATCAGCTAAAATTGAAAACCCAATTGATTTATTGACTTCTGAAATGATGACATCTCTCAATTCCAATTCACAAATTCAATTAATTGATGTTCAGTTCTTACAGATGTATATCGTGCGTTTGCAGGTGATGTGGTCAAATATTTTGTAATGTAACATCACCAGCTTCAATTCGAAATCGAAATAAATCCTTTAAATTCCCTTCATTGCTATGTTTTTCCCGCAAGGGTAAGTCATGAGTAGCACAAAATATAATTGAAGACAAAATTGAACCTAGTTATTCGATTCGATTTTATAGTCGCCTGTGCTGCAGAATCGATTTGATTAATTATATCTTTCTCGGGATATTTGTTAAAGGTAATAAAATTTTGTGCATCAATAGTTGCTTCTTTGTGCCATTGCAACGTCAGAGGATATCTAGCAGCTTCATGAAAATTTTTATAGTTTATAAATGCTGATTTTATAAATGCCCCTTGAAGACCTCGATGAATCTTTGGTGGAAAAAGGACACAATATTTGCAAAATGCACCTTTTTTATTATTGAATAAGACAACCATGGTGAATATTCTTCTATCCAAGGAAATTGAAAAGCCCTTTCTCAGTTAAATCTTTTTTAGGAACTGTTGTGTTTAGGAGAATCTTTAATTTTAAATCAAATGGAATAGAAGAAACACTGATATGTGCACCAATATCGTACATATTTTCATTTGTGTTTTCTTGTTTTCTTCTCTTCTATTCGATCATTCACAGGATAAGTAATTTCTGCATGGTCACTAAATTCAGTATATGGTACAGATTAAGGTTCACTTAGAGTCTGTATTTTCTGCTTTTTATTTTCGGGCTTGTCACAGGATAAATATTTTCTTATATCCATTCTAAAAGGAGAGGAATAAAACGATTAAAAAATTTTACCAAAGTGTTTACAACCTTAATTTTCTAAATTAGAAATTCTAATAATATTTAAGGCTCGACTTCCGTTTTGCCACCTAATTTCAAAATATTATTATTAAAAAAAATAACTAAAAGCCTTTTAGTTAGATTTTAGACTAAAATAACTTTTTTCGGAGACTATAGGAGATCGACATAGTACAATTAAAATGATAAATTATTCAAGTTTCCAGGGGGGGGGAACTGCCCTCTTTGCCCCCCCCTTGGGGACGCCCATGTGTAAAAACATTAAAAATATTAAATCTTTTCAAATCTTCATATTAAAATTTAAATAAAATAAATAGTTTTAACTAAGTTTTGAATTAATTAAATGTTCTTTCTTTACATAAAATAATTT
>MQRK01184990.1:4069-15154 GCA_001938485.1 Girardia tigrina | reverse complement strand
ATAATTTGTATAGTCAACAAAACAAAGTGCTGTTCTTATGTTATTTTGAACTCCAGCCCAAAACTGATCTTCAACTATCTTTTTTGTTTGTTCTGTCCAATTTCTCTTTTCTCCAAACGCCTTTTCTGCAAGTGTGGATAAATGAAAAGCGAATTCAGCAACTGATTCATCCGCATTTTGAATTCGAGAATAAAACTTTTTCCGTATGATTCTACCAACATCGCCACTTATTTTTCAGCCATTAAATCTTTCATATTTGCCCAAGTTTCAACTCCATTTTTATCAATTTGATTAAAAACTTCTCTAGCTGCACCTTTTAAATATAACGGTAACCTTTGAATCATTATTTTTTTCGGCCCATCCATACGTTGTAGCAAACATAAAATATTCTGTCATAAAATCTACAAATTCAACGGGATCTCCCCCATATTGATTTACAGTTAACTTTTGAAGACTCACAAAATCTATATTATTCTCTCTATTTTCTGCCATCGTTTCCTTTTTTAACTTTTTTACGATTTCTCAAAGGATAATTAGACGTTTTGATACTTTTTTCGTAATTTCAATTATTAAAAATGTACTCTTTGTTTTAAGAACAGAGGGCTCACCAAATATATTTATGTTGGGTATTACAAATCTTTAACTTTAAATATTATTTTTTAAATATAAATCTTTATTCTTTAAACTGAAATCTTTAATCTGAAATCTGACTCCAATCAATCAGATGGGACTTCAAACATAAATATATAAATGAATGAACACAACATTCTTTTTCCAAATACTTTATTTTTCAATAACACAAAATAGCACACAGCTTTATACTGTTCAATTCAATAGTATCAATAGACGTATTCACAAACGGGTATTCGAGTTTATCAGATCACAGCTTGTTTATTACTTTTCAAACTCTAAATCTTCTAAACGAACGATAACCGTTATAATGATCTACTTCTCCTATATAGGATACTATCGATCAGTACTTTCAATAGAGGAATATTAATCGAATAAATAAAAAAAATAAAAATAAACTTTATGATTCTTACTTCTTGTAGTTTTAGATTAGAAATTTTTTGGGCAAACTAAACTAAATTTGCTGTTCTTTTATGTAGTGGTTTTCGTCGGCCTTGAAAATTGATAGAATAAAACAAAGACTAAAATATTTTTAATTTTCAATTCCAAATTTTGATAAACTAAATATTATTTTGTTTGAAATTAATAATTTTATGAAAAGAATTATTTTAAATTTTTTCTACATAACATTTTATCAAAAGTGTTCATAAGTATTTTCAAATCTCTAACACTTTTATCGAGAAAGAATGAAGTTTCATACAATCGTATGTTTGAAATTTTAAAAACGTTTGGAAGATTTCGCCCGCAAGCAATTGTGTCCGATTATGAATCAGTACTCATTAATGCAGCAATTCAACATTTCCCATTAGTTACTCAGTGGGGATGTATGTTTCATTTTGGACTGGTGGTTTTGAGGAAGATTAAAACTCTTCATAATATTCGTCAACAATAAGACAATGACTTCGACTTTAAATTGCATTTAAAAATGTTAACTGCATTAAGTTATGTTCTCATCGGAAGAGTAATATCAGTTTACGACAACATTATTGAAACTACTTTTTATCGATAAAACGAGATCCTCCTACAAACTGTTCTAGATTTTTTTGAAGACACGTAGATTAGAAGACAGCGAGGTGAAAATTGGCGTTCGTCTATATTTCCTGTGGATATCTGGAATGCATACAATGCTACCATGAGAAACTTGCTCAGGACGAATAATAATTTGGAAGGAGGACACATAGTTTTTGTTACTTCTGTTGGTGTGTGCCGTGAAAATATATGGAAATTTATTATATGTTTGTAAAAAGAGTATAGCATTCACAAATTGGATATTACTCTTGCAAATTCTGGACAAACTGTACGCACACAAAGGAAATTTTACAAAGATGTAGCTGGAAGAATCAAAACTCGTGTTAAGCAGTTTGATGAATTAGGAGATATTATATTTTACTTAAAAGGAATTGTTATTAATCTATGATTACAAATTATTTTAGTAATACGAAGTTTAAGGTAATTAATAAAATATCTAAAAATTAATTTTGTTATATTCTTTTTATTTAAACTGTTTTTATTTAATTATTATTTAAATTTTATTCTATTTTTATTGTTGGCACTTTTTACATGAAACCTTCTTATCATGGTTTCACTATTTTTACTTTCTAATTCATAACTTATATTGTGCGTTTAAAGAATTTTCATCGTTAAATAATTGTATTATTTAAGCACACTAAATAAAGTTGTCGAAAAAGTAGTTTGCACATTACTCTAACTATCTAAAGATGTGATATTTAAGGAGTGATGGACAAAACTTCATTAATTTTTAAACTGAGTAAACAGAATCTATTTATGTTAATATTTTCCAACGAATTATAAAACTTTCTGTCCTCTGCAATATTATTTTCCCCAATTTAAGACCATGTTCTTGTATTCTCCTACAAAGATAACGCGACGTCTTTTCAATGTATATGACATTCCACCCATTATATTTAACTTGATATATGAGATCCAAGTACAATCCAAATGGGATTGGAGATTTATTACAAAATACATTTTAGATTTTATATTTTTGTGATATTATTTTTAAATTAAAAGAATTATTTACACATAAATAAAATAAATAAATTGTTATTATTTTCTTGTTTTATTATTTGGTTTCTATATTTTTTTTCATTTTTTAATTTAGATGTTAATTATATTATCTTTTGTATTTTTTTACTTTTAAATTAAAACAATTTTACAATAAGGATTACTATTGCATGCGATCAGAAAGAACATGGTAAAGATTTGTTATCCCGGTCATTACATACCTTAAAACGAACAGTCAATCTCACAGACAAAATCCTTTCCTCAATATAATCCACTCAATTTTAACCTTGACATTAAATTTGTGGAAGATGGAAATTCGGTCATTATCAAACCTGGAAATGATTGCACCGGTATTGACCGAACACATTTTATTCAATCATAGAGTACATTTTTCACTCAATCACACTCAAATCCAATAATAATTCAGTAATGGTAATGGTTTTTGAAAATAATGTTCACGAATTTTCAAGGACTTTGATTGGCCAATAGTTTGTTATTCGATTTTGAAGTTCTCATCTGATTGGTCAAGTTGAAAATAGAATTTTTTGTTGTAAATTTATAATCGATTTTTTTAAAAACGTTTTTGTGATCGTTTGTGGAATTTTCTCTTATGTTTTATGTCGGAAAATATTGATTGTCATGATGAAAATTGTGTAAGGGAATTTTTCGGGCAAAATTTAAGAGGAATAAAGACAATTGCAAAGAATAGATTTTGGGAAATAAACTTTGTGAGACAAATTGTGAAAGAGTGATTCTTTAAAATTTTGAAATTATTTCCTACGATAAATAAATGTAATATAGTGTATCATTCAGAATTTACTGAATTCTCCATATTTGCTCTACGGTTATTTAATTTTTTTGAAGCGAAAATAATTTTATTTAAAAGTTTTTATGAATTTTAAATTTTACGTTTTGTTGTATTATTTTTTTTAGTTTTTATTGAAAATCCGCTGCAAGGTGTTAAATTTAAAAATGTATACGACTTTCCAAATATCGTCACTGTTGTAAAGTTTCTTTTTTGAATATTTGAATATCATTTACAATTAATTTTCATCAAAAGATATTTTAAATAAAAAGTATTCAATGATTTCCAAAAATAAAACCATACGTAAGTTCAATCTTCGTTAAAAATTTAAACTTTAAAATGTCGATTTCTAAAATAGATTGCATATTTATTATTTTTTAAGTCAAATTGTAAAACTCAGAATGATGTTTTAGAATTATTATTTTTTCTTATTCTATGAAGCAAATTTATTTTAATTTTAATTATGAGGATTAACGATAAACATAATAACAATTAAACAAAATCTAAAATCTCTACCTTCGTCCTACAATACGAATCAAATATTTGTCCGCTTCTTTATAATGTCATTTCTCGCTCTTTTCTCTTTCCCGATTACTTTTTTACAATATTTTTCAATTGGAAAAAATATATTTTAAAATTTATTTAAGCAATTAATTTAGGTGTATAAATCGTCTCTCTTAATTAAATTAGTCTTACTAAAACGAGCGTCACTCTTTTCTAATAATTTTTAAATCAATTAAAAATATTTTCGAAATAATTTCCTAATTTCTTTTTATAATTAAAGTTATATGAAAATATAATCCGATTGTCTGCGCTTTTTTATCCGTTTGGAGAGACGACACATAAGCTGCAAAACTAATGTTAATTTAGTTCGACGATGGCTGAGAGCAATCTGTAGTAATTAAGGATAAGAAATAATATATTAGTGTTTTACTTTTGCTTTTTAAAATGTACGAGTTTCATTTTACAAAGAAAAGTAAATTTTATTTATTTCACCATATTTATTTGCTCCTTTAACAATCGATAGTAAAGTTGAAAGAGAGTTTATAGATACAGTTATAAATTCGCATCCGTCAACATTCTTTCACGCGGAGCATTTCGAAAATACAAGTTCAAATAGTTTACTCTGAAATATATTGTTGGGTTCTTGATCAAAATTATAATTCATTAACACCAAATTTTATTTCTATCACATATAACAATTTTTCGTCGTTTTCATTTTGACCAGATTTTTTATGTAAAAATATGGAATTATAAATACTTATAAGCTATTTTAAAATTGAAAATTTTTTTTTTATTCTCTTTATTTTGAAAATTTACATACCTCTATTTAATGCAATTTAATTTAAATTAAAACCAACATAATTTTTTGTAGTCATATTTTTACTTAATTAACAAAAATGAATTTTATTATTTTAGAATTAATTTAATGGTATTTTCATTTATTTGTGAAAATGTTTTTTAATTAATAAAAGATTTTAACGTTTTATTTATTATCAATATTTCAGTTTAAAATTTTTTATTACCTAAAATTACTTTAAATACAAAAATATACAATTTTAGATACAATGTGTTTTAAATACAATTTTAAATACAAAAATAATTTACAGTATTCAAATTTTTATTATTATTATTACGATACATTAATGATAAAAGTTTTAGTTAAAATTTTTTTACGAAACTGTTTAGAATTAAGTATTTGTCAAATCTTTAATTTGCAGAATTTCAAACTGACTTTAAAATTTAAAATTATCTGTTTTTTTAATTTACATCTCTGGCAACAAAGTTCATTATTTTATTTTTTTAGAATCACTTTTAAAATTAGTACAAACATAGTTATCCTTGTCTTTATATATTTCTTTTAAATCAATTATTTAAAAATTCATTATTTTTTTAATTTTTAGAGTGAGCCTGTCCTTCACATATATCAAAAAGTTTCATTTTTTAAATTTTAAAGAATTTTATTTTCAAATTAGAAACTTTATGATACATTTGACTGTATAAAATTCGAACTTTATCTGTGAAATATACCTTGTAAAAGCAAAGTGACAAGTCTCCCTTCAGCGACACACCGAAGCGCATCTTTACAAGCAAGAATCTTTCACAGTCGCTCTAAGATCAATTTGAAGTAGAAAGTTACATATAAATCCGCAGACCATCAGGAACAACGATACCGAGTTCTTTGTCCTCACGTTTATCATATCTCAAAACTGTGACCTCTCAATCACAACCGCATTCTCCTTTATCTAAAGTATTTTTCTTCTATCAAACTCAGCACAAAACGACATACACAGTAAAACATAATGAATCGAGAGAAACTAATTGGAACTTGATATCGTCGAAGATGACCGAATGTTTTAATAGGAGAAATTCTTTTACTTTTCTTTATTGAAATATTTGATCGGATCAAATCTTTGGAAGATCGAAAAGTTTTAGGTGAATATTCGAATATAAATGTTTTTTTACAATAATCATCGTTCAAATATTAAAAATAAATAATAACATTATTTTAAAAATGTATTTTTTACAAATATTAAAAAATTATTCAAAAAAAAGATAAAAATTTTTAATTTTTGAAAAAATGTTTAATTGATGTTAAAATTTGTTTGAATAAATCATTATTATTATTACATTAAATTATCATTAGATTGAGAGAATATTAAAATATGTTTGCTGATGTAAGACAGAATTATCTTTGATCGAAGAAACCTTTGATACTTAACTCACTAGAATGAAAGGACACGAATCCATATTGCTTGTGAGAATAACGATGTCGCATTGGTTAAGAAATTGCTCGAGGAAAATTGCGCAATTGATGTCGAAAACGAAGTAATTATTTTGAGTAATTAATAGAGATTAATGTTATCAGAGACACCTAAGACCAATCGATATTGCATGCGACAAGAATAACGAAAAAATAGTTAAATTACTTGTGGATAAAAATTGTAATTTAGACGTAAATACGCATGTGAGATTCTGAATTATCACTCACTAATATAAATGAAATATTCTCAGACTAATGATGCACCAATTCATATTTCATGTAGAAATGGATCAGTAGAAATAGTTAAATTGCTTCTGGATAAAAATTGTAATGTAGATCTACAAAACATTGTAAGTGTGAATTGTCCTTCATTCATATAAAATATAATATTTTCAGAAATATGATGCTCCAATTCATATCGCATGTAAAAATGGATCAGTAGAAATAGTTAAATTACTTCTGGATAAAAATTGCGATGTAAATTCACGAGACTTTGTAAGTCTGAATTGTCCTTCATTCATATACAATATAATATTCTCAGAATATTAATGCACCAATTCATATCGCATGTGAAAATGGATCAATAGAAATAGTTAAATTGCTTCTGGATAAAAATTGTAATGTAGATCTACAAAACATTGTAAGTCTGAATTGTCCTTCATTCATATAAAATATAATATTTTCAGTACGATGAAGCACCAATTCATTATGCATGTAAAAATGGATCAGTAGAAATAGTTAAATTGCTTCTGGATAAAAATTGTAATGTAGATGTACGAGGCATTGTAAGTCTGCATTGTCCTTCATTCATATAAAATATAATATTCTCAGTGGTATACGACCCCAATTCATATTGCATGTGAAAGAAATAATCCACAAATATTTCAACTTCTTATCGATAAAAATTGTGATGTAAACATACAAGACACAGTAAAACAATTTATCATTCAATAATATAACGGAAAATTCTGTCAGGATGGTTATGCACCAATTCATATTGCATGTCAAAGAAACAATGAAGAAATAGTTCAATTGCTGCTTGACAAGAATTGTGATCTCGAGTCTCGGAATAAGGCATTGTGATTCATTATTAATCAATCATTCATTGTTGTGTTTTAGGACAATCGAACGCCTCTTCAATTAGTTGACTTGGAGAATCATTCGGTCATCGCCGAAATGTTGCTCAAGAAGAACATCAATCTCGAATTCACGAATGTTTATTAATATTTACTTCCAGAATATTTTATTGTTTACTTTCAATTAGAAACAAATCGCATTTCTCACCGATCGTCAAATAATTTTATCCACTGAAATGAATATCAATTTACAATTTAGAAAAGTAAAATAATTTGATTTGAATTAGTTAAATATTTTTTAGTTTTTTTGTTTGAATGAATCAAAACTACTAAGAAATATTCGAGAATTGGCCTTTGAATTGTATTTTGACAACAAGGAGACTTTTCTTAATAGTTATATTAGTCATTTCGATAAGGTAATATTATTTTATTTATATTTAATTATTATAACTATGCAGAATGAAATCAATGGAGGATATCCACAATGCAATAAATTATTTGCTGTGATTGGCCCGTTCGAACACAATCACGAAAGCATTGTTACGCACAGTGATCGTTTCACTAAACGCGATCTTTTCTTAAAACCAAAAAGGAAAAGTGATATCCAACTACAAATTAAGGTAAACAGAACAATTTATTCGTCTGCTCTGACCCAATATTCAGATGTGTTCTCTTTGCTATTCTGAACCAATCAAAATAAGAATCAATTGTGGTCATTTATTTTGTTTCAGTTGTTCAAGGAGGCTCACAAAATGTCCTATTTGTAGAAATTCGATCGAGAGAGAAAATCGCTTTGTTGAGATTTGTATTTAATTTTCGATAAAGATTGATAAAAGATTTTGGTTTTCACTTTGTATATTATTTTTTTTTAGTGAAATATAATTAAATCTGTGATGTTTTAGTTTTAGTCGCCTTTGATGTTTATGTTTTAAATATTGATTTACTTTAGAATTAAAAAATTACATTAAATCTTTTATCATAAATCAGCGGTATCAAATGGTATAAATATATTTGTTGTGTTTAATATTTCAATATTATATTTATAATTTATTTTCAATTATGTCGAAAACAAGCACTGTGGTTGCCTCTTATTCGGTGGGTTGCTCTGAAGTACATTGCTGTATGACCGACTGGCATACGGTCAGTATTCTTCCGTGTATCTCATTTTCACCGCCTTTTCTTCCCCCAACGCATTGATTTTTTCTCATTTCCTTTGCATCATATCCATTTTTGTCATTGTTTCTTTGATATCTCCCATTTATTTTTTATCATGCATTTCAATTTCTTTTGTAATTTATTTATCGTCCAGGCAATATAGCAGCATTTCTTTCTGCAGTTCTTCTTCATTCCATTTGTATGACGCCAATTTTGCTGCAAATCTTTTGATATTTTTGAAATAATCTTCTAAAGATTCGGATCCCCGTCGATAATTTAATATTTCCACCATATCATCAAATCTCGAAGTTTTCTTTGCGAACTCTTTCCGCAATTTGTCATCGAAATTTTTTATATTGACGTCGACTTCTTCGTATATTTTAAGTGATTCGTCATCCAATAGAGTGTTCACAAGGATAGCTTTCATGCTTTCTCTGGTGTTCGTCAGCTCGAAGAATCGCTTGCATTTGGTGATGAATAATTCCAAATCTTCGCCTTTTGTGTATACCGCTCTGGAATTGCTCTAGCCAGGAGAATTTCCGATGCCGTGGTCACCATGTTAGGAACGACATTGGTCGCATAAATGTCACCTCTTTCTTCCAACATTCAAATAACAAAAAAAATAAATCTGCATCAAAATAATTTATTAATCAACAACTTTCGAATTTTCCACAAAATTTCTGTTTATTTAAACAACTGAATTTATTTGAGGATATTTTTAGTATTTCTATTTTTAACCGTTTCTTATAAATATGGATATGGATATATATATATAGATATTTAATAACATTAATAATTATTTAAATGTTGAGAATTAAAATATCTTATAAATTATACTTACAAATCTTACAGTGAATATATTTTTAAAATATTTTAAATCAAAAGAATTTTTAAATGCTCCGAGACAAGTTTTTTATTAGAGTGTATTTGTAAAAATATATTAGAAAAAACAACTCCGTATGCTAAAAAAACAAATTATTTTGCAAGTTTTAACAAAAACTAATTTCTTATGAATTTAATTGGAATTTAACTGTTAATTAATTATAAAAATATCGGGTTGGCCAAAAAGTCATTGCATTTTTGAGTACGTTCTAATAAAAAGCTTGAAAATATAAAACGATGTGATAAAATTTTAATTCAATTATATATTCTGAAACCTCAATTTTCAGACTATGCTTATACAAAATATTAATTGATTTTGTTTTAATTTATTACTGTACCGTCAATTCGAAATGGAAAATCGTTTAATTAATATTAAAATTTGTTTGAATAAATCATCATTATTATTATTAGATTCAAAGAATATTAAAATATGAATGCTGATGTAAGGCAGAATTATCTTTGAACGAAGAAACCTTTAATACTTAACTTACTAGAATGAAAGGACACGAATCCATATTGCTTGTTGGAATAGTGATGTCGCATTGGTTAAGAAATTGCCAGAGAAAAATGCGCAATAGATGTCAAAAACGAAGTTATTATTTTGATCAATTAATAGAGGTTTATATTATCAGAAATACCAAATACCAATCGATATTGCTTGAGTAGGGGAAAATGTATGTTCTCCCCACATGACCCCCCCCCCGGGGGGGGGTTCGTAACAAGTTACCGCGCGGTTACCATGGCAACGTAAGCAGTTACCGCGCACGGTTACCATAGCAACGGTCGCGATTACCATAGCAACGTTCGCGATCCCCTTAGCAACGCTTCTGATTGGTCGACGGTTCCCTAGCAACGGTCGCGATCACCATAGCAACGGTCACGGTTACCATAGCAACCGTTCAGGTTCACTTGGTGATGGTAACCAAGAGACGTTTTTCATTAGCAACGGATACAGTGATCAAAGGCGGTTGTAACCATGGTAACGGTTCCTCCATTCATAGCAAACGTCACCTCGTAACTAAGAACCGTAGAAAAAAGTGCTTATCGATTGGTGCACAGTGCCCCAATGTGCTAATTGATATTTTTAAAGTGCTGATCAATAGTGCACTTTGTGCCGCACATTTCTAATGTGCTAGCATAGTGCTTTTTAAGTTGCACATGTGTAAAATGGTAAAAATCAATACATCAAATTTTTCAAAAGTACAAGTGTCAAAAATCGATATCATGTGTTTGATGCACATTTTGATTTTCTATTTGAATATGCAATTAAAAATTTTATATATTGATTACTTTTCTCTATAATAAGCATAATGTGTAAATTTGCACAAAGTGCACATTGATTTTAAAGGTATAAAAAAGCATAATATCAAAAACGTGTTGATGTACTTGAATAGTAACCCACATACGTACATTCAGATTCCATGTCAACATTTTCGAAAAAAGGCTGATAAATCAATTTTTTCGAAAATTTTTCGGAATTCTCAAAAAAGTACTCAAAAATCTATTTTTTCGTACATATCTGAAACCCCTATGATATATGAATGTTGTTTACCATCAAACAATACCTCATGAATCTCCTAATGTACATAAGTATAATCACAAGTACCGTGGTTACCGTAACCAAGATATATAACATTTTATTTTACATGTAAAATCTACACGTAAAAACTCCTGTTGCACTTCAAACATGCATCAGCACTATACAAAACATCTATATAATCATCTAATGTACACAAGTACCATGGTTA
>MQRK01184965.1:455-15600 GCA_001938485.1 Girardia tigrina | reverse complement strand
GGGGTGCTACTGATTCTTTAGTTTGGGTGAACCCTATAATAAGCCTAGAGGCTCAATACCATTCGAAAGAGATGGGAGACTCACATCGGAGATACAAATCGTCATCTCAAAACCCGGATTATTGAGCATTCGCAAATGAGTCGATCGAATAAGGATCTTGACCATTGGTATAACCTCATCCATTTCAAAAGAGGAGTATTCTGTTGTACAGAAAAGCTTGGATTAACGAAATGAGTGGCATTTTGTGAATCATTATTAATAAGATAATACAACCCATTAATAAACATTCGAAGTGGACAAAGTAAAATCTTTTCAAATCTTCAATTAAAATTTTTAGAACATTTTGCCATATCCAATAGTATTTTAAATTAAGATAAATAAATAAATTGTAGCATTTAAATTAACTTTATTTTTTAATTAATTAATAAAATTAATTTCCGATATATGCTCAATAATCGATTTCTTATAAGACTTAAGAAAAATTAATTTTCAAATATATATATTCACATAATTATAAAGTGGCATTTTATTTTTTGAAAACATAAAGACGCTATTTGAAGAATAATTTGTTCTTTGTGTTAGGAATTTTGTAAGTTCGTAATTTATTGGAATTTAAAAAGAAAAGTGTAAAAAATTATAAAATTATAATTTAATAAATTTTATAATTGTACGATTTTAAATATTTCATTAAAATTAGAGTTTATAAAATACTCGATTGGTAAATCTGGAGTTCGTAAATCACAACAGTATTCAACATTTGCAAATTTATATTATTCGAGAAATGTTATTCGAAATTTATAATTATCAATTTGAATTGTCTCCAGACAATTGCTCTCAAAAAATTGTTCCTTATTAAAATTGCTTCCTTAATTATTGCTACCGTACAAAAACTGCTCAATGAAACACTTGGTTTGGGTTAGGGTTAGGATTAAGGTTCTGGGTTATAGGTTAGGTTTAGGGTTAGTGTTAGGGGTAGGTTAAGGATTACGGTAAGGGTTATGGAGTTAAAAGTTAGGATTAAACCTAACCTTAAGTGATCGTATCATAAAAAACTATACTATATTTTATGCATTGATATTATACTTGTATTTATTTTTTGCTATTAAAATTCCCCCTCGAGCAATTCATCAAGGAGCAATTGTACGGGGATCAATTTTCGGAGAGCAATTTCATGTAAAATGAACAAAAAAGTGTATTATTAAAACAAACATTTCATAATAACAACTGGTTCTTTGCTGACTTACAATTATCATTAAATTTCAATTGACAAAAAGTTTCCGTATGATAAAATTATTTTTTCCCGTATAATTCGTAATAAAGCCTCAAATTTTCGGAATACAAAGAGAAAATGATTTTCAAATAGATTTGGCGATTAATTCCGAGTAAAATAGCATTTGAACCGAAAGATATCGTTTTCGGTGGATTATTGATGTACTATTTCCGGATATTCGAACGACGATTTGGACCGAGGAAATTCGTTGTAAGAATTATTAAGATAAAACTTTTTTATACAGTGTTATTTAACATATACAACTTTTGATTACAAAATATAAAACATTGGACATTTTGACATTAGAAACTCAGTGGTGAATTGTTTGAATTTATCACCAATGTATGCACCGGAAACAATATCTTAGCACACTACACCATTTAATTATTTTATTTTAATGATTTACTTGAATTGATAAACTGCTTCAGATTTAATAACAAAAAAGTAAATTTTTGGTTTGATGTTTCATATTTTATAATCAAGTTTTATATTTCGGAATAACACTGTAAAAACAGAAGAATGCCATAAATTTTATCTTTTGAGTATTGTTATATGAGTAATATACAGGGTGCAAAAGGGACCAAAAATATACAAGGAAAAAAGAGATCAGAAAAAGGAAATAATTTTTATGGTCTTTTTCTAATTTGTCTCTAGTTTCCGTGGATGCTTTGTTCCGGGAATTATTCAATCAATTTCATTTATTCATACGTGAATGAGTCTTAGTACATGGCGACGGTATTAGTTCCAGTGTTTTTTAAAAACGTATTTTCGTTGTATTTGCCAATATGATTATTATTAAGAACTATTGAAGAACTACACAACATCAAAACCATAAAAGTCATGCACTTCATCAATAATTCAATCTTAGACTGTCCATTTCGTAGTAACATTGTATCCGAATACACTATGGATGTATCTCATGGGTCCACATAAGAATTCGTACTTCATAATAGTTAGAATTTCTTCGTTTTCCATTTCTTAAAATACTGATTAATAAAACAATTTATCAATAACTTTAATTAATTTTGATTGATCTGTTCAATAGCCAAGATATGTAGCAAATAAACAAAATAAACTGAGCAACAAAATGTCAAATCATTGTCAAATTATAACAATTTGAATTTATTGCAATCATGCCTACAAATTTCATACTTGACAACTTAATAAAATTAATATTTAAAGGAATTCGAATTTTTTCAAACTTTTAATCAAACTCTGTTTGTGAGGATTTGCATTGTGATATTTTCCAAATTGTACTCCCATGCTTCTATTTAAGAGAGGGCTTAAAATAACTGAACAAGGTTTGTTAATTTTAAAATTTGTATTCACGATTTAATGATTACTGGGAATGTGTGATTTGTGTGAAAAAGTGTTGCTGATAAAATCTTTTGATCCTGAAATCAATCATTTTCAATCTTCTTAAAAGTGCATTTTTTATTTAGTAATTACTATATGGGGATTAATAGTTGTTTAAATACTGAGATCGACGGGGGAAATTTGAATTGAATAACTATTTCACGCGTCGCGACTTCGTTTAACTTCAGCATGGCCTTTCTTGCAACATGTGGACGAGCGTTGTCATGCAGAAGAATTGGCCCCTTTCTTTTGAGTAATACCAGCCGTTTTTTTGTAGTTCTTGGTGCATTTTGTCAATTTGCTGACAATACTTTTCTGCTGTAATTGTTTCGCCTTGTTTTAGGAAGCTGTAATGCAGGGTTTCTTAACCTGTGGTTCATGGAACCCTTGGGGGTCCATGGATCATATTTTGGGGGTTCGCCGACTGCTCCTAATTTTTAAAATTTCTTCAAAAAAATTTTTTTTGTCAAAATTTGAAATACTGAGTACCTTTGATTTTTATTTCACTTGGAATAAAGTGCATTAGAATCAGTTCCGCAAAGTTCTTGCAAATTCATAAAGCGAAATATTTGTTTGTAAAGTATTGTATTTACTAGTTTTACTAGTTGTTTTACTAGTTCAATCAAGTAATTCATTTGTGAACAATTTCAATTTGAATTCTTAGTAATTTCTTGATATTTTTTTCTTAATAATTTCTTGATATTTAATTCTTGATATTTTTTGTAGCCCAAAATGTCCAAAAAAAGGAAGTACGATGAAAGTTACGTTAAATATGGATTCTGTTGCATGAAGGAATCGGACGATGTTGAAAAGCCACAATGCTTTCTGTGTGGAAAAATTTTGGCAAACGCCAGTATGAAACCGGCAAAATTGATAGAGCATCTCAAATATCTTCATCCTGAAAATGCATCTAAAGATCTAGAATTTTTTACAAAGAAGAAAGCCCAGTTTTCGAAATCTGGAACATTAACCAAACTTGGAGATTTGGTATTCCACAAAAACCTTTGGTTGAAGCATCTTTCAGAGTTGCATATCGTATTGCCAAAAGTAAGAAACCGCATACTATTGGAGAGACATTAATTAAGCCATGTGTGCTAGAAATGGTTGAATTAGTTTGTGGACTGGAACAGAGAAAAAAACTTGAGGCTATTCCATTATCCAATGATGTGATACAGTCCATTACAGTGTAATGGATTAAATCGTGTGCCGACGACCAAACAGTTACCATGACTTTTTTGGTGTAATTTTGGCTTCGGGAAAACCTTTGGAACCTCATTAAAATCTGACCACTGAGCTGAACGTCACCGGTTGTCGTGTAGGATCCATTTTTCGTCACACGTTACAATTCGATCCAGAAACGGGTCGCTTTGATTACGCAAAAGCAGAGAAGAACAAACGTTAAAACGACGATTTTTTTGATTTTCGTTTAATTCGTGCGGCACCCACTTGTCCAGCTATTTCACTTTCCCGATTTTCTTCGTATGGCGAAAAATGGTGAAATAATTGGTGAACGTTGAGTTCTTGAGCGACTTCTCGTGAACTTTTATGCGGGTCGGCATTGATTAACTTCTTCAAATGGTCGTCATCAACTTGGGATGGTCGACTATTGTGTTCTTCATCTTCAAGGCTCTCATTGCCACTGCGAAACTTAGAGAACCATCGTTGTACTGTTCGTAAATTAGTGGTGTGTTGTCGAAATACATTGTTAATATTCCGAGCCGTTTCTGTCGCTTTTCGACCTAGTTTGAAATTGTAGAATAAAATTGTTCTCATTTCCTTCTTTTCGTACATTTCTAAAATAACATAAATACACCTTAAATTAACAACAACAATGTCATACTTGGTATCGAAATATAGAGTGAAGTTTAAGCTTTAAAGTAAATTTAAATATGAATCAATTTATTATTGATTTTCTAAATATTTCAAACAATCAATATTAAATACATTAAAAACGACATTTCTTTTGCATCAACCTAAAACTTTAGTTTTTTATCACACTGTATTTGACATCATCAGAAAGAGGGACATGTTCCGCTGAATCACAAAAAGAATAGATTATGAAATATTCAAAAAAAATAATTTTTCTTGTCCACCAAACTTCCCACATTTTCAATCATTACATTTTTATAATAATTTGTTTTAGTAACATTGAATTTATACAACCAAATAATTTAACAAGTGAAATTTCGAAACTAAGTTTAATGTTTCAGAAAATTTTGTAAATTGTGTCCGTGTTAAAAGCCACTCTTGCGAATATAAGCCAAATGATATAACGAAAATAAGAACAATATAAACAAATATTTTTTCTATTTTCACCCATTGCGTCATTATAATTACAATAAAGTGTAATATATTTAAATAAAACACATTAATAAATTAACTTTTTTAATAAAAATTCAGTGAGAAATTCAATAATATTATCTCCTATAATACGAATTCCCAGGGTAATATTAAAATATTTTAAAAATAAAATTACAAAATAACAAATATTTTTTGTTTCTTTGTTGTTTTTTTTGTTTTTTTGATATTCCATCTGATTTGATTTTTGCTTTGATTTGAATTGATCTGATTTGATTTGGATGTTGTTTTGCGATCTCCGCCGTTTTTAGGAACCGGTCCAAGAGCAACAGACTGTCGATTTTTCTAAAATTCCGAGATTATTTAGAATCTCCCAGAATATTATATTATCAACGCGCAGCAATAGCATTAAGATAAAAGGTCTGCAGCCCCATTAGCTAATGTATTGCCTACTAGAGAGTTGCTCTCATTATAAATTGTGCCAAATACCTTTCGTGCTAGATTTTATGATATAATTTTTAAAATATCTATTTACATAACTTTTTTATTAATTAATAAAAAGAAAATTAATTGATGAAATACGATTTAATAATAAATATAATTCACAAAAATGTATAAATGATAAAGCTTGAATTGAAATATAATCACATAAGAATGAAATATCTAAAATAAATTAACATAAATTACTGTTAATTTAATAAGTAGTATATTTTTATAAAACTGTATATATTTTAATTTTTAGTGGTTAATATCAATATTTTTCTAACTTTTTGTTTTAGATTTTAATTAAATAATGTTTATGAACATTTTGCATGAAAAGTACTACTTAAATTATTCTTAAAATCGAAAAATTAATCGATTTTGCCATATTTTGCACTATTTTTATTCAAAATTTACAAAATTTTAGATCATTATCCAAGATTATTCTTTCTTATCAAAAAGTATCAAAAAATCATCGATTTTCTCTATTTTTATTCAAAATTTCATAAAATTATAGATCAAACCCAAGGATTATGGCATTATTGGGTTGGGTAGTGAGCCAAGTACCCCAAAATCATACTACTTCCGTGTTAAAAGCCACTCTTGCGAATATAAGCCAAATGATATTGTTGGGAGCGTTCATAAAATATAAAATTTTTGAATCTTATCAAATTATTAAATAAACAATTACATTCCGTAAAATATTGTTATAAATATGTTAAAATAAGATTTTCAGAAGTTTAATGTAAAAATTAATATAAGTAAGAAATAAAATAAATTTTACAGTAGGGTTATTAAAAGATTTATGTAAATATTTATTATAAACTAAAAAAAGTTAATTTCAAATTTGATGGAAATATTTAATTGAAATAAAATCAAAAGTAATTTAAAGTTTGATATTTTATTTGCGAAATAAAAGTAAACTAAACTATATTTGTAACTTTTAAATCAAAGTAGATTAAAAATATAATTATAATTTTATTTTGGAAATGGTAATTGAAATTAAAAAAAAATGTAGAACCATTAAATCGACTTAAATGAAAAATGCGATTTTAATTTTATTTTGGAAAATGTAATTGAGAAACAGGTAAATTTAAATGTACCATAAAATTGAAAAATTAATAAAAGACGCAACAAAATCTTTTTGTGACAAAATTTTAATTCACTATAATTTTTTATTAAAAAGATATATAATTTTAATTTGTAAAAAAATATACTAACCATATTTTTATTTATAATGGTTGTGTAAAAAGAAATTGTAAAAGTTCCTCAAAAAAAATATTTGTTTAAAAAATTCAAATTGTTATAGAAATAAATTTTTGTGCTCATGATAATGTCATTTGAGCAAGAACCCAATAGATATCACGAAAATAAGAAAAATATAAACAAATATTTTTTCTATTTTCACACATTACGTAATTATAATTACAATAAAGTGTAACATATTTAAATAAAACACATTAATAAATTAACACCGAATGATAGTCGTATATTCTGTGCACGGGGACAGTCGCTACCGCACTCGAGCTGCTGGCGGTGCTTGTGTTACGCAGACTCCAGTTTGACTGGCAACTACTGCCTTCAGGCCCGTTAGTTAAGTTTCAATTGAAATGAACCTGAGTGATACTTGTACTTCAGGTACAGCATAATATTTCCTCTGTTCGTACCATACTTTACCGCGATCCCGCGCGTAGCGAGCGCACACATTCTCGGACTACCCATTTCGGGTAAATGTATCCCTTATCTCTTTGGAATTCAGGTTAACTACTTTATATTAATTAATTAATATAAATTAAATAAATATATAATATACAAATAGTTCAAATGTTCCAGATATTATCTATATTGAAAATACTCTTTTATATTAAAAAATTCTCGTACTGGTAAGTTAACACTGTCAGATATTTAAATTTTAAAATATCAATTGCATATAGATTTTAATCAAATGTTCTTCCGGTAATAGTATAACACTCGAGATAACACTCAAATTGATTTAACCCTTTCGTTACTAGATATACGTTTTTGCATATATGGGTCGAGAAACCGAAGAACGTATATTTCTGATTCATGTTTTTATTGAGTTTAAAAGATGAAAATCATAAATGCATTGCCAAATTTTTATCGCAAATTAACTTGTATGTAAAAATAAATCGTAACGAAAAGGTTAATAAGTTTTTGCGAATTCGTTAATCGATTTTTGAGCGACTTACAGAACCGATTTCGCTCAATTTTCGCACACTTACTTATTTTGGGTGACAATACACAATTCCTTTCTTTTGGTAAAAAAATTGTGATTGTTCTGTAAGTCACCCTTATTTATAAGTTAAAGAGAAAACAAAATGTGAGGAATATTTGTAATGTTGATGTTTTGTATTTGAATGCTGTGTATTGATTTGGCATTGTCTCTCCTACTCAGATGGCCGATTAATATTTTAATTCTTTTTAAGAACTGAGTGCGAAAAATATCACTAACTTTAAATCTCTATAACTCCAACATTAATTCACAAATTACAAAAAACTAATCAAGTAGGCTCTTGTTTGAATAAATCAAAACAAAATTCATTATAGTATTCATTTTTCATGAACAGGAAGTCGCGAATTAATTATTCGTTTATTTCAAGAAAATCCACAATCAAGCCAGAAAACAATTGCCAGAAAGACAAAGGTTTGTCAGAAAACAGTTTCTAACGTTATTAAAAACTTCAATGAGAACTTGAACGTTTTTAGAAAAATTGGTTCGGAAAGAAGAAAGGGTTTTTCGTGTACACAGAATGTGAAGAAAGTAAAGGCTCTATTAGAGAGAAATCCTCGTCTCTCAAATCGAAAACTGGTGGTAAAGGCAAATTGTAGCGAGAAAACAGTTCGGAACATTAAACAGTCTGTGGGTTTAAAAACGTTTAAAGTTCAAACAGTACCAGACTGGAACGCTAACAAGTACGTAAAAGTGCAGCAGTGAGCCACAAAGTTGAAATCTGATTTTCTTGTGAAGAAAAAATGTTGCAATATGGATGATGCGACTTATGTGCTCTGCGAGTTTTCCCAGTTACCCGGACAAGAATTTAACTTTGCAAATAAGAGAGGAGGATTTGAAGAAAAATTTAGAAGCAAGAAAAAATCTAATTTTTAATCTATTGATTTTCTGGATTTTGGTATTTCATTCTTCTCTCATTTTGTGGTGTTTAAAAACAATTGTGTCGTAGTTTACGGTGTGGTAACGCGACTTCAAATACCAGGTTATCCAAATCAGCAATCGGCACAAAATTATTTATCCAAATTTTTTCGAGTCGGACCGAATAGTTCGAAATTCCACCGTGATCTCCAAAGTTGTACCTCAACGAAACATATATTAAAATGCTGTTCTTAATTGGCCAGTTATTTTGCACCCTAATCATCTCGACCAGACAAATCGGTGGAGTTGGGTACGCGAAAAACCAACTCCAAATCGAATAAATTGTTAAAAATTGCAAATTTTTTATTAGATCTTTGATAGATATTTATTCGCATAAATTTTCGGTTTTTAAGAAAACGTTTTTTTGATTTACTAGATTATTGAATAACTTTACTTTATACGCCAAATGTAAAAAATCTCAATTTAAAATGAACATCATATATTAAGTAAGTAAAAAATTTTAAAGATATATTTTTTTACAAATTAATTCGTAACAAAATCTTATAAGAGAATAAAAAAAAACACGTTCGTAAAGAACAAAAAAATTTCGTCTGAATATATTGTTATTAATTTCGACGGATCGACCGTCATCATCAGACTGAATTAACAATGATATACTCGCGTTTATAAATTAAAGCAATGTTTATGTAATCATTATGTAATTTAAATCATGAAAATACTTTCAATAAAGTTGAAGAGGATGGTGTTAGGATATTGATTTTAGGATCAAAAGATTTGATGAACAATGCTTCACACATCACCCTCTCCCAGTAATTATCAAATTGTGAACACAAAATCTTAAAATTACTTACGTCAACTTTACTATTCAAACAGTTCTTCTTATGTTGAGCAATATTGCTATCACTTTCCCTGCGATTATGTTCATGAATCCGTTTACAGAGATGACGACAAGTCTCTCCGATGTATGTGGCGTCACACCCATTACATTTATATTGATAAACTAAATTGGAACATAACCAAGTTGGAGTGATAGATCTACTACTAAACAAACTTCCTATCTTACATGATCTAGATATATTAGTATTGAACTTTTTTACCTGATCCCAAAATTGTACTGGGTTGACGTTTCTCAAGTGGGCTTTCACGATGATGTCTGATATTGAGCATTCTGTTTATTAAAAGAACATTGGGTACCAAAAAAGTACCCTGTATTATTATTTTTTTCATATTAAATGTAAATTGTATATATTTCTGAATCAAATTGTATATATTTATTAAGTTGTTTAAAAATAATGTCGATTTTAACCTTAATCCTTAAAGACAAATATCTCAGCGTGGAATCAACTTTATTAATCGAAATAAAAACCTTTAGCATCAATACACTTTTGCCAACGTTGTACAGGTTTATTTATTCCGGTTGCATAAAATTCTGGCTTTCTGGAGGCGATGAAATCGTTGAATGCAGTTTTAGCATCCCCTTGATTTTTGAAGTATTTCTCCTAGAGGAAAATGTCAAGATGTTTGAAAAAGTTATAATCAGTAGGCGAGATGTCAGATGAGTGTGGTGAATGACTCAAAGTTTCGTAACCAAGTTCGTTCAACAGTTGCATTGTCAGACGTGCGATGTGTGGCCTAGCGTTGTCGTGGAGAAGAATAGGCCCCTTCCTATTGACTAATACTGGTTGTTGTTGTTGGAGTTTCTGGTTCATTTGACAATTTCTTGACAGTATCTCTCTGCCGTAATTGTTTCTCCTGGATTTAGGAAGCTTTGATGAATAACACCGGCTGCAGACCACCAAACAGTCACCGTCATCTTTTTTGGTACAATTTCGACCTCAGAAATGGTTGCGGAACTTGATCATGGCCCAACCATTGAGAAGAACGTCTCCGATTGTCGTTGAGAATCCACTTTTTATCACACGTTACAATTCGGTCCAGAAACGGATCATTCTTGTTCCGCAGAAGTGAAGACGATGCATCAAAACGACGCATTTTTTGATTGTCATTTAATTCGTATAGAATCCATTTATCCAGTTTTTTCGACTTCCCAATGTCACGCAGATGGTTTGAAATTGTTCCTATCGTGACATCTAATTCCTTCGCAAGCTCTTGAACTGTTGTGCGAGGATTTGCTTCTACTAGAGCCTTCAAATTTTCATTTTGAATAGCAGGTTTCCGTCCACGGTCATCATCATCTTTGAGAGTCTCATCTCCTTCTTGAAATTTTTTGAACAACATTGTAACATACGTTTGTTTGTGGTTCTATCACTCAATGCACCGTTGATATTACGGGCGGCCTCCGATGCTTTGAGGCCAAGTTTGAATTCATATAAAAAATTGCTCGTAATTGCGCTTTTTGCATATTGACAACTATTTAAATAAACTCGTTATTTTCAAGTAAATATTTAAGCAAAGTATCATAGAAATCTAGAGTTTTTCATAAGCTTTGAAATTATGTATAAAACATAAATATTAATATGGCAAAAAAGTTTTTTCCGTTACTCCTCTGTATTTCTAATTTCTGAATAAAACAAATATATATTCCTACACAACAGTATATTCACCATTACAACAAATAACATTTTCAGCATGTGTAAAAACTTTATCAAATTCATATGAAAGTTTTTCTCGTGAGAGATTTCTCATAATATCACTGACCGCTTGTAAGACCTCTTCCTCACTTGCAAATGATGTTGTTCTTAGTGATCCTTTTAAAAATTTAAATAGCCATTTGTCACACTGATTTAAATCAGCCGAATATGGAGCTTGTTTAATCAATTTAACATGTTTTTTTTCTGAAAAAACTCCGTGGTAAACTTGTATGAATGTGGTCGAGCATTATCATGCTGCCAAAGAATTTCTCGCATATTCACTCGTCATCTGTCTTTACTAAACTTCGTAAGACTATTTTGAATGAATTCTGTATATCTTTCAGAATTGATAGCCTCACCAGATTTTGTTACTTCGATGTGAAACTTACCATCACCTGTGAATGCAAAAATAAGCATTGTTCTTCGTCCAAATTTTTGTTTTGAACAGCACGTGGTCGAGGATCATCTCTACTTGCTCATAGTCGTAAGTTGGATCTCCATAATGTATGGGAAAATGATATCCACGTTTCATCAAGTATTCTTTCCCATATTGTTGCACAAGTTGCAAAAAATTCTTGAGGATTCAATACGTTGTCGTTTGTGATCATCAGTCAGTTGATAAGGCACCCAGATGCTCAAAATTTTTTTCCTGTTCAAATTTTCATGGAGGATTGTCCTTATTGATTCTTTGTTGACATAGAGCATTTCACTTATGTGTCTTAAAGACATTCTTTCATCCTGCTCAATTATGTTCCTAAATTTTTCAATCAAATCATCAGTTGTTGTTGCTGAAGGACGTCCACTTCGTGGGTGATCGTCCAACGATAGCCGCTTGTCTAAGGTAAAATCAGAGAACCAGTTTCTTATTGTGCGTTCCGTTGGGCAATCATCAGGAAAGGCATAGAACAACTTTCTATAGGTTTCAGCTGCAGTCGTTCCATTTTTCCACTCAACGTATGCATAGAATCGACTGTTAGATTTAGAAAACTCCTTTTTTACCGACAACCTTTTAAATCCAATATGAAAAGTGATCATATGACACAAATTAATATATTTACACTACCGTGCAAATTAGTTGGGACACTTCGTTTTTCGGTGAAAACTCAGCAACCATCAATCTGATTTTAATGAAATCAACAACCAAGGTGCTAATTGAGTAGAATATTATACTCACAACGTTTGGTTAAGATATCTTTAACACAACGAAAGATTCGACCTTTTTAATGAAAACACCCCGTGCAAAATACTTGGGACACCATCCATTTTTTGACAATTCTACACTGTACTGTATATATATATATACATCAGAAATAAAACATTTACAAGAGTTTCTTCTTCCAAATTTAATAGTGTGTGTGTCCACCATGATTTGTAATGCACTCTGTAATGCGTGCAGGCATTGACGTTGCAGTTTTTCATAAATTGTTACAGTAGAAACATCTTGCCATTGCTTCAACATTTCGGCCACCACAGACTGACGATCAAGAAGTGGAAAACGACGTACCTTATTTTTTATGATACCCCACAGATTCTCTATGGGGTTGAGATGAGGTGAATAAGGTGGCCAATCTAAAATGTTGATGTTATTGGATTGAAAGAAAGCCATAGTGGCGCGAGACTTGTGAAAAGGAGCATTATCCTGTTGGAAAATGCCACTGCCATCCGGGTACTGAGCTTGAATGTGGGAAAGCATGTGATCCTGTACAGTCTGAATGTAATTACCACTCTTCATAGTGCCGTAAAGGGCCTTGACCAGCGGCGGAAAAGCATCCCCAGAAGAGGACTCTTTGGACGAACGCTCGATGAGTCCTCGTATGTTCGTCGCGAATCCTTTCATCTGATGTACGTCGGACAAATCGAGACTGGGCAACACCGACATCCACGTACGTTTCATCCGAGAACCAAACCTAATGGAAATAAACATAAAAATACCAAATAATGTTAATTTTGGAGTCTTTATTTACGATTATACTGCTTTTTAGCTTACTTTTCGCCAATTCTCAGCTGTCCAGTGCTGATATTGACGACACCATTGCACGCGCACAGCCTTTTGATGGGGGGTGAGAAAAGGACTCTTCATAGGCCTGTAGGCGAGTTTCCCATGCTTTCGTAGAGTTCTTTTGATTGTGTCAACGGACACACGGACAAAATTTCCACCAACACAAACTTGCAGCTCTCGGGCAGTGGCTTGAGGATTCATTGTGCTGGCTCGGCAGACACTCTTCTCCTCCCTTACGGTCAATAAATTAGGACGACCACTTCTTCCACGATGTCTGGACAAAATTTCCCCAGTGTTTGAATATCGTTTGATAATATTTCCAATGGTTGACTTTGTGAGATTGAGGTTTCTTGCAATTTTTCTGATGGATATACCACTCCTATGATGCTCAACTGCAACTTTTCTAATGTTTTCAGCCACATCCATGGTATGCAACGGACGTATAAGTATAAACAGACTTGATTCAGAAGAAAATAATCACATTACTTTATTCTGTGCATTTATATAGAGCGCGTGACTGATGTCAATGCTGAAGAATGTGATTGGTTCATTATACACACATCAGTCAAACATAGTCAACCTTCGCACAACGTAAAGTTTATTAAAACACGACAAAATACACGACCTGTGTACACTGACAAGAAAACTTTCAAAGGAGATGTCAATTTATGGATTTACATCAATGTTTCGCACTTGAAAAGTGTTGTCCCAAGTAATTTGCACGGGGTGTTTTCATTAAAAAGGTCGAATCTTTCGTTGTGTTAAAGATATCTTAACCAAACGTTGTGAGTATAATATTCTACTTAATTAGCACCTTGGTTATTGATTTCATTAAAATCAGATTGATGGTTGCTGAGTTTTCACCGAAAAACGAAGTGTCCCAACTAATTTGCACGGTAGTGTATATCGATTGATTTTTTGCCAAAAAAATATTTATAATCATGAATTAACAAAAAATAGCATTAGAATGGTAATTTTCTTTCATATTTAGAAGTGTTGAGTAACGGAAAAAACTTTCTTGCCATGTTAATAAATGATAAAGATTTATTTCAAAACACGATCAAAAATCAGGACCATTCAAAAACGACATTATTTTTTAAACAACCTAATATGAATAATCCTGTATCTACGTTAATAATTGACCAAATTTATGTTGTGATTATTTTTTTATCAAAATATTTTAAGCAATGATCAAGTTTGATTTTTCGATCTATTTTGCTTAAAGAATGATAATTTATTGTAAATCTGAATAAAAAATATGCATCATCTCAGATTGCCAGTTCTTCATTGGAATCTCTTTTGGTTTGTTGTTGTGGTTTGGTTAGTATATTTTATTCCTCATACGACATAATGAAATGTGACAATTGGATTGCAGGTGGCAGGATTAATTTACAAATTTAATGTACTGTGGATCAGAGATTGGTTTTGTTGTCCGCGTTTTGTTGTAGATTATATAGGGCGGATTTTGGGGCCTTATTTAGATTCACCACCCCCGAAGGTTATAGAAAAACCGATAGGTGCAACTCTGGAATATCAACGACAAGATTATCTGGATCAGTTGGAAGGGGATTCCTTGAATAGAAATCACATCAATGGCAACTGGGCTGGCTTTTATCAGAATAGAAATAGAAACTTATTTTAAGTTCCTTATTTTATTCAATATTAATACAAATCAGAAAAGCTGTAATGAATATATTTTTTATTTTCAAACAATAAATGATACTTTTTATTTTTTTGATTTCATTCATACTTTTATAAAATTATTGTTCATTTTTTATTAATTTTTCCCTCGAAATACTCTTTCTTGTAACACCAACGTAACTTTCAACAGATTTATTCTCGAGGTACAAAATGTTTTTCAAATGAAAACTTAAACGCATGGAATCTTGAGAACTACTGTAGTTTGGAACTAGCAGTGAAGGATAGGGCTAAATAATCTGTTTTGCTTGAATTTATATTTCTTTAGCGAATAAATTAAGATAATTATTTATTTATACAGTGCGTTCAAAAAGTAACTGTGC
>MQRK01184880.1:12061-23114 GCA_001938485.1 Girardia tigrina | reverse complement strand
TATCAGTAAATGATGTTTAAAAATATTTTTATTCGAACTAAAGACTAAAGTAAAGCATGAAAAACATTTTTTAAGTAAACAAGTTTTTAAATTGTCTAAAAAGAATAAAATAAATTTTTTACTATAAAAGAAAAAGTTATGAATATATTTGCTCATAAAAAAAACTTGGATCGCATTTCAAATATATCGATCGCTTTTGATAAATATGTATTTAAAGATATTTGCTAACAGAGAAATGGAAAATTGAACAAGGTTTTACATCAGCCTATCGTCATCAAGGAAACAGGATATATGAGAGAAACCTCTGAAACATAAAGACAATGGCAGTGAGATCTAAATGGATGATTATTGAATGTGTGGTTTTATATAATACACAACAGGTTCCAGAGATGTGGGGTCATATGAATCGATGTTCCGTGTAAAACATCGACTGCCTATGATACGAGATGAGCGCCAGGTGAAATGTAAATTCCTGTTAAAATGTAATTGTAAGGATGATTATAATTCACTCTTTGCTGATGATATATTTCAGTAAATTGATAAAATATGCAACTTGATTCTACGTTCGAGTAATGTTGCTGCTATTATTGTAGTAACAGAGACCCTCGAAAATCTAAATATATCAATCTAGTGATTATCATATCAATTGTGAATGTTTATACAAATCACTGGAGTGCTTATTATGCATAACGATGTTAAAAAGATGTCACGATAATTAAAACAGTGAAATGTGCCCCATGTTTTAAGTTATGAGCAAATGTATTCCTGTCGTTTTCTTTTATAGGAGAAAATTTATTTTATTTTTAGTTCATTTAAAAACGTGTTTATTTAAAAATATGTTTTTTATGTTTATTTTATATTAATTTGAACTCAAATAAATTTTCCTAAAAGGCTTTTGAATAGTCATAGGTTTCAGTAAAAGGTAATTTAAAAAAATTAATTCAATAAAAATTTTATATTTAATTAAAAAAATTGACTTCAAAAACTTAGAAAAATCACTAGTTTGTGCCTAACTCTTAAGTTTATCAGAAGTTACTATTTTATTCAAAACGAAAATTCTCATTTACTTATATTTTTTAATATAAAAATTATTTTAGCACGATTTAATAGAATATAAATGGTTAACTGTTGAAAATGTCACGAAATTCTGTCTACAATCTTTTTAGAAAAGTTTTTTTTATAAAACATTTTTTACAGATATTTCGAAAAAAATTAGTTTTTTAAAAATATTAAATATAATCTGTTCGATGTTTGGTCGGGATTCGTAGCGATATTTAGGCATTTTAATTTAAGACCAAAAATAAATAAATTATAATAAATTACTACATTACAGAATTGATGATTTCATACAAATGTGTTTAAATGTTTTCTGTTACAAATAGATAATAAAATTTTTAAGAGGTTTATTAATACCTACAATATTTGTTTTATTTAAGCAAATACAATACATAATATATAAGTACACTCTCATTATATCAAGATCAAATAACATAGTCATCTAGTAGAAAAAATTTTTTAAATAAGTTTTTTTAAAAAAGTTTTTTTTATTCGATGTTTTAACGCGGTACCCATCTAGATATTTAGTCTGCTTCCATATTCGTATCGGTTGTTTCGTAGAATCTTTAACTACCTTTGGAATTTCTGATTCTTCCATATTGTTGGGTTCTTGATCAAAATTATAATTCATTAACACCAACTTTTATTTCTAACACAAATAACAATTATTTAAACAATTTTTCGCCAAGGAACTTTTCTTCGTTTTCTTTTTGACCAGAATTTTATATAAAAATATGGAATTATAAATACTGATAAGCTATTTTAAAATTAAAATTTTTTTATTCTCTTTATTTTAAAAATTTACATTCCACTATTTTATACAACTTAATTTAAATTTAAACCAACATAATTTATTGTAGTCATATTTTTACTAAATTCATAAAAATGATTTTTATTATTTTAGAATTAGTTTAATGTTATTTTCTTTTTATTTTGAAAACGTTTTTAATTAATAAAAGATTTTAACGTTTTATTTTTCATCAATAATTCAGTTTAAAAGCATTTTTACCTACAATTATTTTAAATACAATACAAATTTTAAATCCAATTTAAATACAAAAATAATTTACAGTATTCAAATTTTTATTATTATTACGAAACATAAATGATAAAAGTTTTAATTTTTATTTTTTTGTGAAAACTCTTTAGAATTAAGTATTTGTCAAATCTTTAATTTGCAGAATTTCAAACTGACTTTAAAATTTAAAATTATCTGTTTTTTTTAATTTACATCTCTGGCAACAAAGTTCATTATTTTATTTTTTAGAATAACTTAAAATTAGTAAAAACATAATTATCCTTGTCTTTATATATTTCTTTTAAATCAATTATTTAAAAATCCATTATTTTCCAATTAAATTTTCCATTTATTTTCATTTTAAGTTTTTACTCTACAATTAAAATTTGATTATTTCCGAAAATAACTTTTTAAAATTATTAAGATATATTTTTTAATTATAATTGCTTAGAAAACTTTTGATTTTAAATATTTCCTTATTTTAAAAATTCTTTATAAAAAATAATTGTTTCAAAAATTTTAAGAGTGAGCCTGTCCTTCACACATATCATCATCACTATCGAAAATATAAGCAGTTTCTATCTTGGGAGATACATGATCTTCAACTTCGTCATTGTTGATTGTAGTGTAATCATTGGAACCAACTGTAGTAGATTTGTTGAATTTTTTTGCTGTGCTCATGTGGGATATGTGTCTGTATTCACAAAACCGTCGTTCTACCCCAGCTGCAGATTTCAATAATGTAAATACACGTTGCCCAGTTCATTGTATTTTCCACTGAATCTTAAATAAACTCTTTCAGCAATAGTAAAATGATTTTTCTGTATGCTTTCATAATCATTCTTACAATTACATTTTAACAGGAATTTACATTTCACCTGACGTACATCTCGTATCATAAGCAGTCGATATATATGGCCCCAGATCTCTATGACCTGTTGTGTGTTATATAAAGCCACACATTCAATAATCATCCTTTTAGATCTCACTGCCATTGTCTTTATGTTTCAGAGGTTTCTCTCATATATCCTGTTTCCTTGATGACGATAGGCTGATGTAAACCCTTGTTCAATTTTCCATTTATCTATTAACTGTCTCATTGTTGTACTTTTGTGAGCAGCATCATTGTCAGAAAAGAAGCATTTTCGTGGTCTATATTCTGAGAATATACTATCTTAATACTAACTCATTTCTTCGGTGGATCCATTAGGCAGTTTTCTCCAAATGCAAAACCTTGTGACGAGTAAACTATTGTCAAATATGCAGCATCATCAAAATAAGTCAAGTCGATAAAGAGTAAATTGCACCACAACCACCTATAAGTGTACCATTTGGAACTATGTTCTTTATTTAGAAGAAATTGGACCGAGATCCTCTTCTTCAAAGTGTTTTCCCGGTACTTTGTAATTTGATTTAATATGCCGACTGTCATTTTTAAAACATAAATTACGCATATTTTTTTGAGTGTTTAAGTGTGATACATAGAAGTTTGTTGTGAATCACTGAAACTATTTCACTGTTATATTGCTGAGGTGATATTTTTTAGCCATGTTGACTAAACTTTAAAATGTGAAATTATTTCTGTACATTTTTCTTTATCTTCATTTTTACATTTTCATGATATCCAACAACAGTCTTGATCAGTTGTTTGATTTCAGGCTCTGAAATATCCAAACTATGAGTGGTTAGTTTAAATTTTCGATTCACTGAATAATTTAACGTTTTTCTTTTAAAAATTTTTCAAAAATTAAATAATAAAAAACAGAGTTTAAAATCAAAAAAAATTAAAAGTTGATATATTTCAATTGAAAGTTTTAAAATAAAAATTTTAAAAGAAATAATACAATAAATAAAAGTTTTTGCGTAAATTTATCTATCAAGCTGCTACAAAAGTTTTTTACGAAATTAAAGTTTTTTTTACAAATTAATTTTAAAATTAGATGTTTATATAAATGTAAAAATTAGTTTTATTGTGTTTAGAATATTTTTTAAAAATATATAATAAAGACTTAGTTTAAATAAAATTTTCAACAAATGGTGTGTGTTTAATAATAAATATTTTTAAATTTTATAAGTTGATTGCATCTTATTTAAATGAAATAAATTAATTTTACAGGTAATAAAATTTTATAAAAGCATTCTAAAAATAACAAAAAAGTTTTAATTAAAAAGAAAAGTTCAAAAATATGTTATCGAATATAATAAATTATTTTTAAAGTTTTTACACATTCATTGGATTTTATTCAATGGAATAAATTAATTTTATTTGTCATAATTTTATAAATGCATTTTAAAAAGAATAAAAATTTGAAGTAGTAAAAAGTCAAAAATAAGTTATAGAATATAATAAATTATTTTTAAAGTTTAAAATATTTTTTTACAAATTGAAACTAAAATAAAATTTATGAGGCGAGACGAAAATTTTAATTAAAGAAAATTTGTTTGAAAATTGGAGGTTGTGATGTTAATAAATTTTGTGGTTTTAAATTATGACTTTTGAATTTGATAATAATGAAAGTGGCGTAAACGCTACTTCCATGGCGAACAATGCTGCTTTGGACAACTTCACGAACCAATTACTACCTGAAAAGTTCAGGAAAGGTGACAATGTGGAGACGTTCATAGAAGAATGTGAAACATCCTTACAATAGGCGGGAGTGGCAAAAGGGAAACAAGACGTCATTGACAGAGACATAAAGGAAAAGTATAAGACCGTTGATAAGTCGATTAGTGATTATAAAAATCGACTTCGAAAAGCATTTGGTAGGACATCTTCGCTATTTGATGATTGATCAGAAGCTTGCCGGTATAGGATGAAGGATGATATGCCTGAAGTTTTTTTCGAAAAAATAGAAAAGATGTCAGAAAGAATTATACAACGTAACATGTCAAAAGAAAGCATAATGGAAACATTATTAATGAACTTTTGTGATGACAGGGATATCAAGAAAGAAGTTCGGATGAATAATGTAAAAGGAGTAGAACAATTAAAGAAAAGATCAAAATGATACACGAGATTAAGAATATAGAGGATCAGGTAAACTTAGTGAGAGATAACGGAAGGCAGAACAGACCCAGGAGCTACAAGGAGGCTGTGACTCAAAATAAAAATAGATTTGAACAAAAGCATACAAGAGTCGGGGGCACAGAGAAGAACAGATATACTAATGATCAAAACTGGGAGAGAAACCAATACACGAGCGTAACAAATAGACAACGGGAGACTAGGAAATGCTTTTAATGTGGAATGGAGGGACATATTAGAAAAAACTTTACAGAAAGGAGAGAAATCAAATGTTATGGTTGTGGACAGCAGGGAAGGTAAGAAGAAACATGTAAGAAGAAACTGTCCAAATATAGAATGTAAACGGTGCTATAATAGAGGTCATCGGAAGGACGAATGTTACACCAAGTTAAACGGGAGAAGAAACCAACAAAGATCAACGAATAACAACTACCAAGGAGGGGGTTACAATCAACGACAATATAGAGATAGAGACAATAGAAGATTTTTAGCGAACATTGAAGAATAATATGAAGATTCAGTGATAGAGGAAGATCACCCAAAAGACAAGGCCTCGACAGAAGGGGAGCATGTCAAGACAATAAACTAATAGATATGAAGGACTCCAAAATATCGGTATTTATAGTAAAAGTAGTATAACAGATATTATAGACGTAATGAGAGATAAAACAGAAAATATTAAAGCAGTAGAAGAGAACGTAAACGATAAAGGTCGGAAGTTTATAAAAAAAAATGTTTACGGAGATAATTGTGGAAAATGTTTAGTTGGACCAGTGGAGGACAGAAATGCTAGGAAATAAACTAGGATTTTAACCATAGAAGAATGGGAAGCTGAAAATATCGTATACAATAAAATACTAGGTCGACCAAGTGTAAAAGTAAAGATACAACATATCAAGAAGGACTGTTTATTAGACACTGGGGTTAGAGTCAACGTCATGAGAAAGATGATTTTTGACAAACTAAAGGATGTGAAATTGGAAACAGCGGATATTAAATTACACTATGCAAATAACAGTTCAATAGAATGTATTGGTAAGATATCAAAGGATGTAAATATCAAATAAAAACAGAGAAATATAACTATTTGTGGTCGTGTAGTCGTCAAATAAATATGTGAAAAAAATCAGTTCTTTATCCCTTCAATGAAAATAACATTATTTAAATGCATTGTGTAAAGAACGCAAACTAGAGAACAAAATTTATTAGATGAAATATTGATTTGGGTTTGCTAACCAATTAAACTATTAAATCGTCGATCTTTATATTAAGGCAATATTATATAATATGACATGGGGTCAGTTTATGCAATTGCATCTAACCTTACGATTGCATATTCTGGTGATCTCATGATATATGAAATCACCGAAATTTGAACTCTAGTGATGTCAGGAGATGTGACATCATTGAAGTTCAATATTATTGAATGTGGTAAGGAATGAGATCACCACACATTGATTTTACGATACTCAAATTAATTTAAAATTTGGTTCATTTTAAATCTAAATTGTTTTTGTGGTAATCAATTTATATATCAATTTATACATCTCTTTTACTGAATTATTAATTTTTATCACTCTAAATGATTCATGTGTTTATATAGTGATTATAGGTTCTTTTTATACTTCTCATATATTAATTGTAATACTTATTAAAATTATCAAAATCTCTGATAAGATTTATTGTTTATAAATTTTGGAAACACTATTAAATAATTTATAATAGTTTTATATTGTATCACTAAAGTAAAATACTCTTCTAAAATAACTGATTAAAGATAAGCATAAAAATTTAGTAAGATAAATTTTAATTTAATAATAAGTAAATTAATTTGATACTTAAAGTAAATAATTAGTCAGGTTAATTTCCTTGTAAAGGAAAATCTCAATATGAATAATTAAAACTCGAATTTAGTGCAAACAACCCATATGTTTCATTAAATATTTTTTGCAATTTTCAACCTAAATATTCGTATTGTTTGTGCATCGACAAAATTTATTCATTCCTCAAACAATAATGTAGTCAAATTTAGACATTCATAGAAAGGAATTCGTGGATAATAAAAAGAAAAATCTAGATAATAAAACCACAATTATAATTTGCATTTATCATTCGTTGAGCAATCAAAATATTTGTTTGTTAAGTCATTTAGATTTCGAATACTGGCAAGAAACGTTTTACTCGGTCTATAGTAAATATTGATTATATTTCTTTATAAGAAATAGTTAATAAATTTTATGTTATTGGATTAAAGTTTTAAAAAACGTAAGATAAGAATAAAATTCATAATAATTAAAATAAAACAAGCAAATTTATTTTAATAATTTATGGAAAATGAAGTTAAAAAATTAATAAAACTATTATAGAACACTCATGTTTTTAATTAGTTTTCGAAAATTCTATAGATCTACGTTTATTTAATGACTTTTAGAAAATTAATCGTAACCCGAGTAAAGTCAGTGGCGGATTGAATAAACAGAGACAGTTGCACAAAACAAAAAAAAATAAAGGGCTTACTCAGAAACAAATCAATACAAACCGAGTCTTATGACAGGGGATTTACTCCGGGCAATTTATTTATTTTTACGTCAAAATTGAAAAAAATTGTTGGTTTTGAAAAGCAGCTTAAAAATTACACTTAATTTTATACTAAATATTAAAGTACTAATATAGATATTATAAATATATATAATCTTGTGAACGCTAGTTTGATTTTGTTTACAAATAATTTGATTAAAGTACTTTTTATTATTATAATGTACTTTATTATTATTAAGTACTTTTTATTACTCCGGACATTTTTAGTTGTAATCGGAAACCACTTAAATTGAAAACCAATTGAGTAATAAAAGCTAATCTGTTATATAAATTTAATTGTCATGGGTGTAAAAACTCGTACATTGGAGAGACACACCGTTATCTCGAAACCTGGATTAGGGAACATTTGCAGCCGATTCCGTCGAGTAATGTGCTTGATCACTGCAGATGTTGTGAGGATAGAAGCTCATCGATTTCGGGAAATGAGTTCTCCGTTTTACAAAATAAATCTTATTCATACTATGAACGGCAGTTTTGTGAATCATTTTTGATCAAGCACTATAAACCATTAATTAACATTTAAAATGGACAAAGTAAAGTAATCTTTGTCAAAATCAGGTTATTTTGGAGTTGGAGTTTTAATCATTTTTCTTTTACCAAGTCAAACGCTTCATTACATTATTCAATCTATATTAATTTATTGTCTTTATTTTTGTCGCACAGACCTTAGAAACCTTTGAGTACTTTAAATAGCCCTTAATTCCTTAAAATAAAGAAACTTCATAAATTTTTAATAAAAAGTAAATGTTGAAATTTGGCAATTGCATCAATCTTAGTTCAATTTGTTTCTGTCATTTATGCTAGTGTTATACTCAAAAGTTTTGTCTTTTCTACCAGGAATAAATACTTATCCGAATTCTTAAACCTTTCATCTTTTGAAATATTTACTTCTCATATTTAAACATAATTTTTATCTTAAAAAAATTTAAATATCGTCCAAATATATTAGTAATTTTCTCCAATTTAAATCTCTCAAAACTTTATTAATAGTTTTTGAAAAATTGACAAACTGCTGGAATTCCAAGAAGTTATTCTTTTGAAAGAAGATTGATAATTTTTGCTTTAATCTTTGATTTATTCTTCAGTTTAATCATACTAAAATATGTTTTTTTCCATTTAATAATCAAAAATGGTTCCTAAAAAATTATAAGTATTTATTTGACATTGACAAAAACTGGATTATTTTGAAAAAAGTTGTAGTGACACTTTTATAGTAACCGATAGGATCCCACACCATCGATATAAAGTCTCAAAGAGCCGTCTCACTTTATTATAGAGGGGAAAATTACAAAGGGATTTAAAAATAAAAATTAAAAAGAGATTTACCTAGTCACAACTTCTAGAGCTCTTAAGAGTTTATTGAAAATTACCTCCCTGTATGTTACATTCAAAAATCAAAGCGTACGTCACGACAACTTTATTAGAAGATTGGTTTTTGCTTTTTAAAAGAAAATTTGTAATGAACTTTACTTATGCCGACATTGCTACTTAAACCTATAGGCTAAAGTGGCATTGAAATATTAAAGTTAAATATTTCTGCCTAACTTTTTTACAAGCCATGAAAGCAACATAGGAAACAATTCTCATACTCTGAAAATTTTAAGTGAGCTACATCATCTAAGATATTGCCCAACATAGTTATATAAATTTGATTTAAAGAGAAATAAAGTAACATAATTTTAATAGTTTTGAAAGGCATACAACTGAAGTCACCAGCAAATTGGTTTTGAATGGTTAGATCTTATCAACATAATTGAGTTCATTGAATTTATCACTTATGAACTGAACAATGAAACAATATTAAATATTGAAGAACAATGGTGGCTATGTTGAAATGATAAGACAAGACTTTACGACTCCTTATTCCTTCAAAAATTATTGACATGGCTGAAAACGTATCAGATTATATTATGGATATTCATTCCGATATTGAACATAGACTCAAAATCCCCCGAACGATAAACAATGCAAATCGTTGTTATAAAGAAATAAATGAGGAGTAAAAAACAAAATGCAACAGACATCGATATTTTAATTTCTGTAAAATAAAAGATAAAAATTTGGAAAAAAAATCAATTTTGTTTAATTATTTTTTTATAAATAAATGCATCAAGCTCGATTTAATTTTTAAATAATTTCATTTTCCTCTGTATGAAGACGTTTGTATTCATAAAAAATTTAAATACTTATTGATTATCTCTTATGTTGTTCTAAAATTTTAAGTATAAAAATGTCAAATATAAATATATATTTTTTTAGAATACTAAAAGCAGAAAAGATCCATAATGAATTACAAATGAGATGTAGTTTGTTGAAATTAAAAGAAGAATTTCACTCCATATCCCACAACAATCCAGGAGAAGGAATTTGTCAATTTAGCATAGAAAAAAGCATAGATATGATTGTTATCGGAAACCGCGGTCTAGGAAAACTGAAGCGATGTCTGCTGGGTTCTGTTAGTGATTATGTGCTGCATAACTCCTCTGTGCCAGTGACTGTGGTACCCCCAACTAAATCAAATTAGTTACTCTGATTTTTCTACACTTACTGCTAATATTAATTTGTTTATGACTGTGATTTTCTGGTGTATTCTTAATTAATTTGTATTTTATAATGTTGTATTATATGCACAATTTATCAGAATATTATCAGTATTAAATCTTTTCTTTTGTAGATGTAATAAATAATGAATTAATTCGTAAAAAATAATAAGGAAGGTAAAATTTAGAAATGAGTTGATTGATCAGCTTCCCTAAACCTTATCTTAAAAAAAACTAAATGTACGAATAGTTTAATAAAATCATTAATAATAATACACAAATAATAACACTGTATGAAAGGTAAAAACGGTCAAAATAGATCACAAAAGCAGAAAGAGAATATCTATTATTAAATAAAATAAATAGTTTTACGAATTAGACTGCGATAAATATGTTCAATAGGATATTGAGTGAGATGGTATTGAGTTGATTTGTATGACTGGGTTGTTTGTTCTGATCAAAGGAATAGGTGAACCAGGGCCGTATTTACACACTGAGGGGCCCATGGCGGAAAATATTTGTGGGGGCCCTTGCAAACTCAGATTGATCATTTTCAAAAAAAGCACTTCTGTATACTGCGATGCCCACTCACAATGCTCAGATTACGCAGATGTCAATAACACAGAATCAAAGTATATTGTGATAGATTCATAGTACATTCATACAGCGCAGTAAAGCATGTGGAAATCATGAAATATTCCTTACCAAAGGAACTCTACGGGATTTGCTAGTGGAAAAATCACGGATAATGTCACTGAAGTCTATGTCTCTCAAAATGTCACTCTCAATGCTCATGAGTGTTAGGTTAGTGAGCCT